>JBANCZ010001570.1:0-20620 GCA_037040025.1 Sphaerogastrella javana | reverse complement strand
ATAATATATATATGTATATATGTAAACAACTACTAAATCAATCATTGCTCGCGTTCATATGCATAGATTACTTTTATTATTATATTCAGTTTTTTTTTTTGGGGTGGTGGGGGGTTTAATATTATTTTTATATTTTTTTTGGTTTGGGCAGGGCGGGGAGGTCGAAGTGATACGGATGGGATTACGGATGCGCAACGGTTGATATGTTCTCTTTTTATTTTTTGTATTTTTTTTTAAATTTTTTTAAATTTTTTGTGTAATTTTGTTGTTTATGAATTTTGCTTGGGTGTGTGCCTCCAGAGCGCAGCCTGACGGGATTACAATGAAGAACTTAAAACACTATGCGATACTATATATGCTATATGTACAATCATATCTAAGTAGTAGTATACTCGACTTGTCTATATGTTTCGTAAGTATTGTAAGTATATGCTCAGGTGCCGCCGGAAATTCTGTTAAATGTTAGGTGAAAGCATTTCTTTTGTGTTTGTGATAGATTTTCTCGCTTATTTTTAGTTGAGGTGAGGGGGAAGCACAAACTGTGTCTTGTTTTTTCTAGCTGTTATACATACTGTTAGCTGTTAACATACTGTTATGTTAACAGTGCACATTAACTGTTAAACTGTTATGCCGCTGTTAAGTTGTCATTGGGGTCGTTTGTTTTGTTTTAATGTTTTATGTTTCATGTTTTTTGTTTGTTTGTTTGTTCACTAACTCTTACAAATTTATTTCCTATAAGCTCTGATTGCATAAGTTGTATGTATTAAAATTAATGTATTTTCATAGAAATTTTTCTTTTAGGAGTTTACATTCCCACAAATAAATTGCACAAAGTCCATTTGACAGTGTCTCAGTTGTTTTTTGTCCGTTTTCTGTTTTGTTGCTGCTTCTACTGCTTCTTCTTCTTCTTCTTCTTCTTCTTCTTCTTCTTCTTGTTCTGGTTGCCTCAAATCTATGTGAAGCTCTGGGATGATTCTTTCTGCTCTATTTGGTGTAAGCGGCGTTAATCAAAATACCATATAATCACATGTAAATTATTGTCCGAAAGTTGTCCGATCTTCTCCTGGCTGATCCCACACGAATACGATCACATTTTAGCCCCCTTTACGGCCGCAGCAGCGTCAGTTTGGCTCCTTGCTGCTGTTGTTGTTGCTGCTGCTGCTGCTGTAGATGTTGTTGTTGTTGCTGCTGCTGTTGTTGCTGCTGTTGCTGCTGTTGTTGTTGTTGTTGTTGCAGGTGATGCTCACGTATGGCAATCAGTGAGAGAGACCGGAATGCCGAGATCGGAGAAGCGGTTGTTGCATTTGCATTTCCGTTGCCACTTCCACTACCAATACCATTTCCATTTCCATTTACAACCGCCGGCGGCAATACGTAGGGATCTGGGGACACGGATGCGGATGCGGACGCGGACACAGAAGCTGACAGCGATGGGGGTCATGGCTTGCCGCTCAACGAGGTCACATTCACGCCGGGCGAGATCTTGCCCGAATTCGATGAAGACGAAGATGATGTTGAGTTGCTCGAGATGGGCCCAATCATATGCTGCGTTGTGGCATTCGCCACACTGCTTGGTACGTGCACCACATCACAGCCCATCGATGAGGATGAACTCGAAGCCGAGGGTGAGGCGCCGGGCTGTGCTGCAACCACCTGCGCTGCGCCTGCATTGCTCGTTGTAGTCAGACTCAGTGGCGCGAAATGTTGTCCCGTGGCGGCACCCGAAACGGCCGCCTTCCACAGCAACGGATTCATGCCGAGACCATTGTGCGCCGCCAGGCTGGCCCCAAAATGTCGCTGATGCTCCAGGAATTCCTGCGGTGCACTCAAATGCGCCGCGGCTGCTGCTGCGGGTCCATAGAAGCCACGATAGATATCGGGTCGCACATAGGGCGCATAGTTGGGTATGCGCGCGGCCAGCGGCGAGAGTATTTTGCCAGGCGACGGATGCTGATGCTGACCCGCATGCCCGTAGAACGCTGGCTGCGACACCGGCAGTTCACTGACTGGCGAGCTGTCCTTGGGCGCTGAATTCGACTCCTTGCCATCCTTGGCCATGTCGGCAAGCGACCAGATCCTGGGCTTCACCGTCAGACTGCCGCCGGTGGCACCCACAGCGGTCTGCAGTGAGTTCTGCTGCGCCTGCTGGTGCTGCTGCAGCAACTGCTGCTGATGGTGATGGTAGGCGGCAATGTCCGGGGGCGAGCCCGTCGGTGGGCGAAAGTGATGATGCAGGGCGGCGGGATGGAAGAGCGGATGTGTGCCCGGACGATCGTAGAGATCGGGTGAGCCATTGGGCGAGCCAGGCCGTGATTCTGACCATTCGCTGTTGTTGCTCTCGCCTGGGCGATCCGTCATCATGTCGCCCAATCTACCCATACGATCTTTATCATCGTTGGAGCCCAGACCAGAGTCCTTGGCATCTATAAAGGGAAGAACAAACAACATAAAGTCAAAGTTAGTCATGGCAATTGTGATATTTTCAGAGGAATAAAGGAAAGAATTTCGATTTGATCTAGTTGGAGAACTTACCAAGCAAATCATTATCCTCCGTGTTCTTATCATTATCATCGTCATCGTCGATATTGGCATCATCGTCATCAACACGATTCCTGGGCTCCCAGGTCATTTTGTTTTCCTTTTTCAGTCTTCTTCTCGCATTCGCAAACCATGTGGAGACCTGGGTCAGCGTCATCTTTGTGATAATGGCCAGCATGATCTTCTCGCCCTTAGTCGGATATGGATTCTTCTTGTGCTCATTCAGCCAGGCCTTCAGCGTTGATGTTGTCTCCCGTGTTGCATTCTTGCGCCTGGCCCCATTCAAATCCATGCCATAGCTGCAAGAGACACAGAAAGAGGAAGAGAGAAATTGAGTTTTAATATGCAGTCAGGCAATTGGCATATAATATGGCTTAATTGACTAACAAGTCGGGCGACTTTCCTTTTGTGCACTTTAGGGGCGGCTACGGCTTTAAATGGCCAAAAACTGGACGTGCAACATCATTGATTGTGCCTTATCAGTGGCACCAACAAAAAACAGAAAATGTTACAACATTTGTTCATAATAAACATTACGACTAGGCAATGGGCAATCGCTATGGTCGGTCTCTCCCCGTCTATCTATATTGGTCTGTCTGTCTTTCTGTCTGTCTGTCTGCATGTCCTGTCTGTGTGCAACATTAATGCATGTACACATGTGCAGTTTGCGGTCTGTGCAACACATTCTCAATGGATAGGCCTAGAGAGTTGCTGCTGCTGGTGCTGCTGCTCATCCAGGCCAGAACAGGCAGACCATTCCAGGCTATGCCATGCCTGACAACTGCCCTTTATTGTTTTTTGTGGGCAGTTAACAGCAGCAGCAGCAACAACAGCAGCAGCAGCACACACACTCACACTCACACTCACACACTCATACTCACACTTGCACTCACACTCACACTCACACTACACACTTAAATATATGCATATTGATATACAGTTAGCGGAACTGCAAATATGTGTACATAAGTACATACATGTGTCGCTGTCCCATTTGCAGTTAACAGCAGCAGCTGCAACAAATGCAACAACAACAACAGCAACAACAACAACAGCAACAACAGCAACAGCAGCAACAACAACAGCAGCAACATTGGCTGTTACTCTTTAAGTAGCCGTTAGTTGGCTATGGCAATGTTCTCACTCTCCACACTCTCTCTCTCTCTCTCTCTTTCTCTGTATGTCCGTCTCTCTCTCTCCCCCTCTCTTTCTCTCTCTGTCTTCTGTGCGTTGCATTAATTAATTTAAATTTGAAAACCAAGTGTCGCCGAGTGCAAAACACCTGCGTCGACAGCCATTGCTGCCGCTGCTGTTGTTGCTGTTGTTGTTGCTGTTGCTGCTGCTGCTGCTATTGCCTTTGATCATTTGACAGTTGAAGAAATTTGTTTAATTTTTGCTATCAACGTGCGGCGGCTTTTGGCTTTAGCCTAATGTGCTAATACGTTCAGACGTTTAGCTTTTTATTGTTGTTGTTGTTGTTGCTGCTGTTGTTGTTGTTGCTGCTGCTGTTGTTGTTGCTGCTGCTGCTGTTGTTGTCGTTGCCCATTTTGATGCTGTTTGCCGATTGTGTCAAACAATGGCAACAGCAGCAACAACGCCGGCTACAACTAGCGCCATTTGCCACGCCTCTTTGAAAGCAAAAGGTAGGGCCGCTATCGCAATCAGAAATCAGGAACGTGTTTCATCATCATCATCATCATCATTATATACACTAATAAAAATAAATACTATTAAAGTTCTAATCGAAACCATTAGAGCAAGCAAAGTCAAGATTCTAATTCGATTGTAATATATAAATATATGTATCAGTTATACTTATATATATATATATATTTAAGTATAAATAGTTTAGTTTGTGTTTTAAATTATAATTATCATCATATGAGTAGACTTCACAGTTTTATATGCACTGGAAAAATGTTTTAATTCCATTATCAACTTTTGGCTAAGTTTAAAAATATTAAGACAATAATTAAACCATATAACACATTCCATCTATGATTGCCTTAAATCATCAAATATATTTAAATAGTTTGAATAGCTTTAATAGAGCATATTTCAACTATTTCAAGCATTATAAAATGTCATGTAGAAGTGTATGCAAAGTGCGGCTTTGTTTGTTGCATAGATATTAGTTTATTTATTCAGCGAATTCCAAAACGAATTCGCTTATAGCAAAAGGAAGAGGCAGAAGCAGAGGTAGAGGTAGAGGTAGAAGTAGAGGTAGAGTCTCTGGCGGCACGTCACAGTAAAATAACTCAAAATTGATTTATAGTGAATATTATTGATAGGCAACAACAATAGCAACAACAACAACAACAACAGTAACAAGAGACATGACTCAACTTTCAAAATTCAGTTATGGGTGTCAATTACAGTGGAAAACAATGAGAGAAGCACTCGCATGGTAGTCGTACTACCTGTGCGGAACGTGACGTGACGGGATGTTGCTTGTCGATACCATACGATATTCGATTGTTTTTGTTGTTGTTGGTGTAGTCGATTATTATTATTATTGTTGTTGTTGTTCAAATCGACAACTTTGTTTGGAAATTTATGTGTGTCGCTTTGTCCATTTGTCCAATTCTCGCCAGCGGAAGCAGGCACTCGGCAATCGGACAAATGCGTTGGCGTTGATGTTGTCTGATGTCGTGTGATGTTGCCTGATGTCGACGCTGATGTCGATGTTGTCGTTGGGTAAAAGCAATCAATTACAAGCAAATAAATTGTCGTTAATGATAATAGAAAATGCAATAAAGTATTCAAGCATATTCATTCATAATCGAATTGAATAATCGTGCTAATATGCATGGCTTTTACTTTTTCACTTTGTGGCCGAATGGCCGAATTTGGTTGTAATTTGAATGCAGCTGCACGCAACTTGCAACTAGCCATTGTCGCATGTTCCAAGCATTAATGCAACACTGCAACACTGCAACAGCAACAGCAACAACAGCTACTGTTGCCTGGCCGCGCCCTACTTGACTTGACTTGACTTGAATTGGGTATGACTCTGAACTGTTTGGGGCTGCAGATCACGTATTCAAGCTGATGTGTTGGCGTTGATCGCCTGTCGGACCACCGTTCATGTTCTCGCCTATAACAACAATCAATCCCATATCCCTCCCGCCTTCCTTATCAACGTCTCTAACCATGGTATTCACTCTCACTTACCTATTGAAGGGATAGCCAGCGAAGGCAGCGTCGTATGGATGATACATCGATGGATATGGCCATGGTGCAGCGCCAGCAACTAGATTCTCCTTCAGGTCAATGCCAGCCTAGAAAAAGAAAAACATAATTAAATCGATTAGTAAATGCATAATTAATATAATTAGTATATGGAAAAGTTTTAGCTGGCGCCATCTATGGCTCAACATTCAGCTGCATATGGAATCAAGAATGAAAAGAACATTTATTCAACATTCATCCAAATTGTATTTGAACTTGACCAATGCAGATTAAAACCTTGAACTGAAATTATTTAAAAATCATGTTCTACAAATAATTAGTACACATTTAATGTTTCAACAATTCGTTGAGCTCATTATCAAAAAAAAAAAATATATAATTGAACCCCAACGTTTGCTTTAATTATGATACAACACGTATTATATGTAGAGTGTATAGAATATATAGAATATGTAGAATACAGAATATATATATATATAGAGTATAGTGTAGATAAGATGAAGCTGGAAGAGCAGCTCAGGCCATGAGGACAAGACGTGACCAAAGCGCCTACACTACACTACACAAAACACAAATACAGGCACTCTCTCTCACACACACAAATACTCTCTCTCTCTCTCTCTCTTTCTTTATTTCTCCCTCTCACTCACACACATATAAAGATGGTATTGTATGCATTGTATAATTTGATAATAGACACACGAACATAGAGAACGCGTAATTAAAAACAGAATCACACTTATTCACTCTCTCTCTCCCTCTCTCTATCTCTCTCTCTCTCTCTCTTTCTTTCACTCTTTCTCTCTCTCTGTCTCACACACATACACTTGGCTGTATATGGCAACGTTGATTAAGTGTAACATGACAATTACTTATATACACACATTTAGTAATTTAGTCTCTGTCTAAATTCACATTTACGGGCCAACAGATGTCGATGTCAGCTGCTTGTTTGACGTGTACTAAAGTGATAACGACATAAGATTGCCGTATAACAGAGACAACAACAACAACAACAGCAACAGCAACAACATGAAAAAAGTGAGGAGGAACAGAGAGAAGAGGAGGGAGTAAAGAAGGGATAGGCAGAGAGAGGGAGAGAGTATAAGCAGAGCCCAAGAGCAGAGCTTAAATGAGAGTCAGCTGCTGTTGTTGTTGTTGTTGTTGTTGTTGCTGTTATTGTTGCTCTTGTTGTTGTTGTTGCTCTTAACTTGATAACAGACAAGTTGTCATTATCCAAGTGCGATAGAAATAAGTATGCCTTGCCTTGTTTGAGCTGAGAGGCATTAAATATAGAATGACTGACTAAATGATTGAATTGAATAACTAATTCAACTGACTGATTGAACTAACTAAACTGACAGACTTTCAGTTAAAGCGAATGTCTATGATCTTCAAGTGTCAAAGGTCAAGCAGCTAAAAGAACATGTTGTAAGAACACTGATCGATGTAGATCTCTAGGTATTCTACAATGTACAACAAATACAACATTTACATTTTATATATATTTTCAAGGTATATGTTGTTGTTGTTGTGGTTGCTGTTGTTGTTGTTGCTGTTGCAATGTCGCTTATCAATGCAACAGAAGGCAACAAATCGGAAATATTTATGTTTGTCTCTTGCAAGTCTTTTTGGTTTGTTCTGTTGTATTTTTTTTTTGGTTTGTATTTTTTGTTGCATTTTTTTGCCCATATCATGGGGCCAGAAGGTACTGGAAAAGGTTCGCATGCGCAGCATGTGGTGGGTTCACTGTGAGCCGGGCCAAGCGATAGACTGATAAGAAGCCAGACACAGATCTCTGGCCAGAGAGACCGATGTTAGCCGCTGTCTGCTGACAGCTCTGCTGGCGGGAGAGACAGAGCGGGCAACAGAAAGAAAGAGAGAAAGAGAGAGAGAGAGAGAGAGAGATAGGGATAGATAGGGAGAGCGGGAGATGACATTCGTAACTTGCAGTTCGCAGACGTCATTTAGCAAAACGTTTTACAACCTTTTGGCTGCGGCTGACAATATTAAATTACAATTCTTGAATTCACAAATGCAACACCAACACAACAACAAACACACACACACACACACTATCACATATAAACTACGGAAGGTCGAAAGTTGCATCCGAGCGATCAATTACCAGTTGCTGCTGCTGCTGTTGTTTCTGTTGTTGCTGTTGTTGTTGCTTGTTCTCTTGGATTCCGGTTGCGTTTTGGCCTTATATTCCTATTCCTCAATGAAGCCAAAAGGGTCGTAGACAAATCCGCAGCTTGCAGCACCCATACTCGACTTGTTGCAGCAACACACACATACCCCCAATCACACACACATTCGCACACACGCACAACCGGTTTGCATTTTTACAAGCTTTACATTAATCGCATACAGCTATCGAAACGTGCAGCAAGAGGCAGCATGTTCAGCAGCAACATCAAGAGTATCCGCTCCATATAGTCGCGCGATAGTTGCACATGTATATCGTGCGTGTTGCACACACACATCGACACACAGACACACACACACACACACACATGCCACTTGGTACATGGCACATGCGAGTGAAGCGCGTATTCTGTGCAACATCCTATAAATTGTTGCGTTTGCTGCTACTTACATTTACCACAACTGCCGCCTCCTCCTCCCCCAACCCACTTTCCAGTCGTCCCACCCCGCACTTGGTATGGTTTTTGGACAATATCGACTAACTGCTACCTGGCAAAAGCTACCAAGATTTTCGCGTGTGATGCTAAATATGAACAACATGAACAGTCGACATGTGTGTAACTACGTTTCGCGTTTATTACGTGGTACAACGGAGCAGGACATGACCGACGGAAAGAGGGGGAAATCGATATTTACTTACACACAAAAACTACGGGAAAGGGGGATCGATATTTACTTAGACACAGACCGCGTGTTGGTGTCCTGTATCGGGTTATAAACATATTGACATGCTGCGCTTATGCTTTCAATATTGTTTTATGTTCAAAAATAAGTCAACAAGCTCACTTCATTGCTTTCTTCTTTGTTCTTGTTTCAACTTGTTTATACCCTGTACACGGCATTAAACACACGCGCTGAGCTGGACGTGTGCACAATCAAATAATTGTTTAAGGAAAACATTATGGCATTTAGGCAACATTTTCTTTCACTATGAATTATTATCATGCCGAAACGAATTCATTTTATTTCCGTACATAATGTAATTAAATTTTTGGCAATAACTTTTTCGCGTGTTGCCATACTGCGGTAGTTAGAGCGATCACAATAAGTGAAACAGTTAATTCAGAGAGTTGCCACCTTTTCAAAAACACAAAAAATACACATCGATCGCAATCCCACTACATCCACCTACAAACACATTAATCAATATTCTTCTTGATATCGATAAATTTGGTGTTGACATTAAACACAATTGTCACATTGTTTTTTAATTTGATGCGCATTACGTAATAATGAACATTTTAAATTGTTTATTACTCCATTAATTAAACACAAATAAAATGTTTTAATTAAGTTTTGATAGCATCAACTGCACATTGATCGTCTTAAATTTACTTTCAAACAAAGTAGCAAAATATTTTCTAAATAGATGCGTTATTTTCTTTAGACAATTTTAACTGTTTGGCAATTATAAGTCCTTGCAAAAGAAAATAAATTACAACAAAACTATATGATGATCTAATGTTGTCACTCACGTTCAAATCAACCATAGCCATCAGTAATCTTCACTTCACACACATCGCTTAATACGCACATCGATAAATTTTTGCTAGCTATCGATAATTTGCAAGGCGCGAATGCACGACGACAAAATGGTCACACTGTTTTCAAGATAGACGCGCGCTGCGCAATAAGAATTTTCAATTGTTTGCCATTGAATTAATTGGCAACAAATTGACAATATCCTGGACCACCTACCGATCTGCTGGTCACGCGGATTGTGTTGCCTCAAGCACTGGAGGAGTCGCCCGTTCGCAGCTTGGTTTGATATTAAAATGAATTCATAAACGAGGAAAAAAAAAACTGTAAATTCGACTAATGTGTTTGCTTCTTTTTTTTTATTATTCAGGAAATGCTGGAGCACAGTGTGCGCTTCACGCCAGCGTGAATCGATGTGGATATGAATGCGGCATGGACATAGCCCGACAACGGGAGCCACAACGACAATTGGACGGGCGAAGCAGCGCTAGCGGCGCCGTAGCGTTGGCCCTTTGGGTCCGTTACGGGTTGCCACTGCTGCTGCTGTTGTTGTTCTTGTTGTTGTTGTTCTTGTTGTTGTTGCTGCTGCTGCTGCTGATGTTGATGTTGCTGTTGCTGTGGTGTGCCTGTGGTCTGTCGCCTGATGCGTCGCGATGCGAATGATGCGCGTAATGACGGGTCGAGTTAATTAATTGCTGCCTTCGATTTAAAAATAAACGCACGTTTACGCCGCGCATTCCTGTCTGTACTCGCTGCGAGCGAGAAGAATGAATGGAATCGGCAAATGAATCTGATTCAGCAACTGGATACGGCCATTTGGATTGCCATCGACGACAGTTCTCAACTTGGCCACATTGCATGCCATGACGAGCGGCGTCTAGCGGCAGCAATCCCTCGAGGAGTTTGGCATCTGCTCATCGAGACACTCCATACTCATCTGTCTCACTCTCTCACTACATCTTTCTCTGCTCATCTACGTACACAGAGGTTGACAGTTATTGCGCCTGACGCTTATAAAGTTGTACAAGTGCGAGGAGCAGCAGCCTGCCATTTGCCATTGGAGAGGAAGAGGTGGAGAAGCAGGAGCTGTAGCTGACTCTCAATGTGGAGGTGGCGCCTGCAGCAACTGTTGTCGTTGTTGTTGACGTTATTGTTGTGTGAAAGTTGTAAGTGTGGTTCTTGCTGCTTGTTTGTTTGGGTCCGTTGCCATGACTGCTAATTTGTTTGTTGTAGGCAGCCATTCAAACATTCTCGTAGACACCCAGAGAGAGAGAGAGAGAGATGGAGGGAGAGTGGCTCCCTTTCTTTGCGTGTGTGTGTGTGTGTGTGCATGTAAGCGAGTATATAAAAGTGCAAAATTTACTGTTAACGAACATTTTCAACTTTGCCAAAAAGCCAAACAACAACGGCAACAACACAAAAACTTTCACACAACACTTACAGCAACAACAATGAGGAGCAGGCCCAGAAGGAGCAGCATGGGTAAATGTATTTAGCACTCAGCCTCAGACGTCACCTTGCCATTAGAGCAGCAACAGCAACCCTCGAGACAACAACACACAACAGCAACAATAGCAACAGCAACAATAGCAACAGCAACAACAACAGCAACAGCAACAACCATACGACGACACTTCGACATTTTGAAAGTTGACAAATCAGTGCATGTACGCACGGATACGGATACGGATACGTACTGCTGGCAATCTGCTAGAGCAATATCAAGAGCCTGTTAGGGTTGCTCTCACCCGACTGGAGTGGGCTCAACAAGCTCAACAGCAACAGCAGCAGCAGCAAAAACAGCAACATTTGTAGTTGTCTTTTTGTTACATTTTGCAGGCAAGTTGCCAGTGGCAAAAGTTTTTTGCAGCTCCCAAAGGACACGGAAGTGGCCATGTGTGTGTGCGTGTGTGGCATGTGTGTGCCACATACTCACACTGTTGTACTTAGCGTTCTATATCTTTGCTGCCCCGGGCAAGATTATTGTCGAGTGCGAAATTTCATGCCTGCTGCATTGTTGTTGCTGTCGCTGATGTTGCTGTTGGAGTTGTTGCTCTTGTGGCTGTTGTTGGGGTATGAAAAAGTCAATATACTCGCACCATAAACACTCGGAATGGCTGCAGGATTTTGTACTTTGACGTTGGCTGCTGGTCAATTGATTTACACCTAGCTAAAAGAAGTTAATAGGAACAACTACGGATTCTCAGGGCCTAATTGGCAGCAGCTGAATCACGCAAATGCGCAACGCACTGTGGCTGCAACATATGCGCTAATGTCAAAGTCTGTTGCTCTGTCTGTCTGTCTGTCTGCCTGCCTGTATGTTTGACTGACTGTTCGACCTTAAGGATAAGCAGATAAACAGATCAAGTGAGTGGCAGGCCAGGGCATGGGGGTTGTATTGCAGGCGGACAGCCTGTCAGTTGCGTGTTGACAAATTTATTAATAAGGTACGAAAAGGCAACAGTCGACGCCCTCTGACAAAAAAGAGAAGGAAACAACAACAACACCAACAACATAGAAGGCGAGGGCGCGGCCTGAGTTGGCCTATTTGTTGGCAGGCGGCGCTCTTCAAATGTTTCTTTGCCATTTGAAATGACAAGCTGGCTGCCGCGACGTTGCACCATCACAGAGTGTACAGAGCACGGAGCACAGAGCACAGGCTGTGGCAGAGTCGCAGTCGTCAACATCCACCTTCAGCCATCATCCACCATTTAGCATGCGTCGAGCCCGAAGACAACAGAAATATATTCCCGTGCTGCGGCAAAATGACAGCCGCTTGACAGCTCGTGTCAAAGTAATGAATCCACCGCACAGAGCCGACACTTTTACAACACTCCGGGCCCCCGAAAATGATACGTATAATATACATACAAATATACATGTATATATATATATATATATATGCATACACTTACACATCTATATGTATGTGTGTATGCGGATGCTAAGAAAAATTGCTCCAGTTTAGCGCCGGCGGCTCTGAAAAATGCCGCAGTGACTAATTACGATCGCCGGGATGATTTATGCAGCTGCTCGCCGGAAAATTCAAACTGTTTTGCCTTTTAAACGCTCCAATCAATACAAAATGACTGTATGCCTATAAAAAAATATATATATATGTATGTATATGCATGTTTAGAGTACTTTTTCCCATCAAATTACGGCGTCAGACCTTTTGGGCGCGTAGGCGACTTTTTGGACGCATTGAGAGCGACAGTGCTTAATCACCAATCGATAAATTTCGAATGGGAGCGACTGCTCTTTGAAATTTATAAGCTTGTGTATGTGCACATACATATAAATATATATATATACATTTGTGTATGTGTTTAATAACAATAGACAACGAGTCAAACAAAACGAAATTTATGCAAAACCACTGCTACTGGCGGCAGGTCGAGTTTTGTCTCCGCCAACAAGCTAAGCTTCTTCAAATGCAAATCGTTATTCATACTTATATTCAGTCGCATATAGTCTATATATACATAGATATATATAGATCTATAATCTATTCGTATGCATATGATTACAAAAGACCCACGGACATCAGAAGTGCGACGATCGAATACGATCGCTGGTCATTAGTGAACTTTGGAACACTTTCTTTGTTGTTTGAATAAACCAAGCTGAAAGCATCTATAATATCTATAGACCATAAGACCATATACATGTTGTATTATTGTCCATGCTTTGTACAATTGATATAACATAAGGCCAAAGTTATTTATCGATATAGATATAACCATAAACTTGATGAAAAAATGACTTCATTTTATGAATGCGCGTTGAGATTTCTTGAAAACAATATCATTCATCCTAATGTATTAATTTCTTTAAGAGTATACGCGGTATATATATAAATATTTAAATAATATACAATATTTTGTTTATTTTGTAAAATTTATAAATTATAAAAAAAAATTGGAAAAGGTTTAGGTATAAACAAACAACAGCTCAAAACTTGATGAAATTTCAAAGAGAATTCTCTTTAAATATCGATTATTCCTTTTGAATACTATTATCGGTATTCATATTGACCTCTTCGTACGACCCCATCATACATAACATTAATTAGTGTTAATTAATGTTGCCTTGGAAACTATTTGATAAATCTTAAGTATTTTGTTAATTCAATTAAAATTTGAGCCTCACTTTATCATTTATCAGGCTTTATGTCTTTTATGCGTGCCATAATCTAGGCAATAAATTCCTCTGAAGCAACCAATGCCCATCTAAGAGTTCCAATAAAACATACCATACCACTTAGAAGATCTAAATTGTCTCAGCATTCATAGTTCAAACCGAAGCGAAACATAGTTGCATTCGAACTGAGGTCAGGTCAGTCATAAGCAAGGAATTTACGATTTTTATTGTTTTGACAAAACAAACAGACAGAGCGGACAGAATGGACAGATCGGACAGACAGTTGCACTAATTGAGTGTCTCCAAAAAAAAAAAAAGAAACGGCATATGTCCAGTAATGGACCCTAGACACACGCAGATACACTAAGATTATGACCAAAAGTCATTTCAAATGAAAATAAGAAAAAAAAAGAAGAGCAGAGAGACAAGATCCGGTGCATGGTTCATATAGCAGAACAGAGATCAGTTCTCAGTTGGGGGTGCATTGCTGTCTGTCTGTGTGTCCGTCTGTCTCTTGGTTTGACCCTTGGACACAGCAGGCGGTCCGGAAAGTGCAACCAAATAGAATTGTTTGCAAACAAAAGCAAATTACACGCTGCTATTAGAAATAATTTCGGACGAACAATGGACCAGGCTCCGAAGCGCCGGACATGTGCTGTAACAGCACAACACACACACACACACTCACACAAACGTGTAGAACCTAAGAGCGGAGTTTGCTGAAGATTGGATATAGAAGAGCGGAGAGGCACAGAGCGGAATAGTGTAGTTTACGTTGCTGCTTTGTGCGGCTGAGAGTCATAATAATGCGACTTGAAATATCAGCCAGACCACAGTGACCAGACACCTCAACGGGCGGTTCGGGCAGAGAATTCCGAAAGGTCAGACGAGCAAATGGCACAGCCAAAGTTGAGACGGCAAGTCTTGACAAATCTGTGCCTAGAGCTCAAATTGAGCAAGAGAGACAGAGATTGGGAGAGAGCAAGTGAAAGAATGAGAGACCAAGGGAGAGGGTTGTATCCATGCGAACACATGTTCGGTAGCCTCTTCTCTGGCTCTTGGTCTCTGGCTCTTGGTTTTTTTGGATCTTTATGGCTGCGTGTCTCTGGCACACGATCAAATGACGTCTATACAACCGACAACAACAACCACAACAACGACAACAACCACAGCGCTGACGGTGGTCCATTGCTCCGCTGGACAGTGGACAAATTCACAAATTTATTGCGCCATTGTTTGCCGCGCATGACTTATGAACAGACTGCATTTATTTCTCTTATTTTTTTTTTCGGTGTATTTCTTTTTCATTTATGGTTGCATGACTTACCGGATTAGCGTAGAAGGGCGGTTGATCGGCCCCGATGCTGGACAGGTAGGCAGACATGCCCTCCGGATAGACGCCGAGCGGGACGCCGCCAGGACCTGGCACCAGGCCGCCGGCGGCAGCCAGACGCTGATAGTTGAGCATATCGTATTGGCAGGAGCAAATCGATTGACCGCTCACAGGGTCCGTGTAGATGGTACGCCCTGTGTCGCAGCAGCGATTCGGATTGGCATTCGGATTGCTGGCCGGATTGCCGCCCGGCGCTGGTCCACCCGGTGCACCCGGTAGCGGCGGCGGCGGACCAACACCCACCGCTGGCAGAGATGATGTACCGGCGGCAGCATTGCTGGCAGCGGATGCCGTACCATAGGGTGTAACAGCAGCTGCACACGGGGAGCCGGAGCGTGCGCCCGGCGGCACTGTCGATGTCACCATGCCGGCACCGGGCACGGTCAATGGCAGGGGCACGCTAGTGGGTAAGCCGGCGGCTGCCGCTGCAACGGCAGCTGTAAGCGTGGGCCCTGCACCAGAGCCGGGTGTGAGACCGGTACCGATGCCTATGCCGATGCCGGCGCTGCTGCCAATCGAGGAGCTACCGAGCGTTGGCAGTGGTAACGGCAGCGGCAGCGTCGTTGACGGCGTTGGATGCGGCGTCTGTGCGGCGTTTGTGGAGGGTGTGGTTGGCGATGAAGCAGCAAGGCGAGTTGAAACGGCATTCTGCAAAAGAGCAAGTGAGATACAGATAGAGAATTTGTGTAAAAGAGACGCAAAAGCCATACATCAGTTGCCGCCTGACCATAAAAAGCTTTGCCTACTGTACCAGGTAGCGTTTACCCGGGTCTTCCTCAGCCGCGAAACTTAATTAAAATCGTTGGGCCCACCTTATCAATGCGATAAGCGCGTCTCTCTTTCGTGTGTGTGTGTGTGTACAGACAAACAAGACAAGCCCAAAAGGCAAAAAGGCGCTCCATGGCCCAGATGGTAAGAGTTGTGCAGGGGTTAGAGCTGCAGCTGGAGCTGGAGAAGGGGCACCGTGAGTTCTAGCGGCTATGGGGTCCTAGGTGATCATCAAAGTGGGGCCGACATTAACAACAAATCATGTTCTCGATTGACAACATTGATTTAAATTACACAGACGATTGCAGCGACAACAACAACAGCAACAACACGAATAACAACTTCAGCAACAACTGCAGTCCTGTATCTATGTCTGTATATGTGTATGTGTATCTCTATTTGTATTTGTATTTGTATCTGCTGAGTGTATCTGTGTGCTCAATGCAACTGTGAGGATTGCAGTGCTGCATCTACATGTTGCAGTTACTGTTGTTGTTGTTGTTGTTGATGTTGCTGTTGTTGTATGTGTGCATATAAGCCTATCGCGCACTTTTGTCAACACTTTTAGTCAAGCAACAACAACAATAAGAGCAACAACAACAAGAACAACCAACAGCGAGCAAACATTCGCATGAGATACATGTATCTGTATCTGTATCTGTATCTGTAGCTGTATCTGTATCTGTATACACATTGATGCGGCCTGCAGACACAAACAAGTTTCTGTTTTATTTATTATCGTCTCTTTCGTAAACTTTTCTTCGATTTTTCGTTGCTTTCTTTTCAATTCGTTTCTTTTCTTTATTTTTTTGGATTTTTTGTGTTGCCTCTGACCATTTCTTGAACAAATGATCCGCGTCTACAGATTGCATTTTTATCGGCGTGAGTGATAGACGCAGTTAGACTAGATGCAATGCATCGAACCACACCCCCTCGCCGCCTCCGCCCTCGCCCCTTCCTTCTGACTACTAAAGTAACTAAAGTGACAACTCAAGTGGCCATACGCGATTAAAAATTAATTCTCTGACCCAATGTGAATGACTGAGTGGGGGCCTGGGCCCGGGTCCGGGCCTGGGTTATCAGTTGGCGCCTTTGAATCAGCCGCCGATCTTTATCGTGTGTATATAGAAGTCCGCCATGTCTTGCCAAGCGCATGGACATACAAAATGAAAAACGCTATCGATGTACCATACATACGTACCGTACATACATACCATACATACATACATACATAAATACATACGAATATGATGTTTGTATACTTCATTATAAACAAATATGATTTTTCGTTGTAGACCAAATAAAAAATTGATCAAATTCAATATTCAATAGGCTTTAAATGTATCTATATGTACGTATATGTATGTATATGTATCTGTGAGTGCTTGTCTGTGCATCCGTGTGTGTGTGCCTTAGGAATTTTTATCTAAACAGCAATTTGCATTCTTCGTTTTCTGCTGTGACTTCAATTCATGTTTCAGTTTTGTTTCTTCTTTTCGAGTTTTGAGTTTGGATTACAGTTTTGAGCTATAGAGTTTCATTTAGAGTTTGAGTGTGTGTGTATGTGTGTGTGTGTTTTTTTTTCAGATATGGTTTCAGTTTTCTGTTTTTGTTGTTCTACAAGTTGCATTTCATATGATATTTGTTATTTTTGCGCGTGTTTTTGTTGTTTTTGTTTCTGTTGTTGTTTTACTTGTTGTTTATGTTCTGTTTAGTGCAAGCATTTTATGGGCTCTTTGTTGTTGTTGTTAATGTTATTATAGAGCTCTGACTTATTTGTAATTAATGTTTCTGTATGTGTGTGTGTGTGTGTGTGCTGAAGTGTCAAGCATAAAGTTGAATTGATTACATTTGACCAAAAAAAAGTAGCAACAACAGCGACATTAACTTGCCATATTTGCCATCATTCGTATCAAATTACCCACAAAAAGTGAGTACAGTGAAAGCTGCCTAAAGCAAACACACTCTGTCGAACAACAACTTAAACGTCTTTTTTTTCTTTCTGTTGTTTATATTTGACTAAAATCAAATGCTAGTAGCAGTTTTAACAGTTCAATTTATATCAAAATGTTTACAAACAAATTCTTTGTGCCTTTTCTACGAATTTACATTGGATATATATTGATTTAGTAACTGTTTTATAATACTAAGATGTTACAGTTTTTTTTAAAGTGTGCCATATAATATATAAATTGATATAAATGTATCATATATTATTTAAAACTATTTATTGAAAGCTTTTAGATTAAGGACAAAGCAAAATTTGTTTTTAATTTATCCTTAACTTACAATAATATGATATATTTGGTAGGGTAAAAAATCGAACAAAATTCTAGCATATTGCGAAACATTCTTACAATTTTTTTTAAAACTTTATTTGTATTTAATTAATGTCTAAACGTACTTAAAGTCGAAGATGATTTGGTTTAAGCTCAACAATATAAAGCAATTTTTCATTTTATTTTGAAAAAAGATAGTTAATAACTTTGCTTTAAGCTAAAACATATATTTGGTAGGGTAAAAAATCCAACAAAATTCTAGCTTAATGCAATTCAACCTTTAAATTTTTTTATAAAATTATTTGTATTTAATTTATGTCTAATATATTGTCTAAATACAGTTAAAGTCGAAGATGAGGTGAAGGAATAGGAATATTTTCTATTATTTTGAAAGAGTTAGTTAATAACTTTGGTTTAAGCTAGAACATATTTTTGATAGGTTAAAAAATCTAACAAAATTTAGGCATAACATAGAAAATTTTGGATATTATTTTGATATTTAAAATATGCATTATATATTGGTAAAATAAAGTTATAATCCAAGATGTTTTTTCTGCTTAGACTTGTTTGCTTTATTTGAACTTTTACTGTATCTTTTGATCGAAAATAACTATAGATGACTATATATATGTATGTATACATGTATGTATATGTGCAAGCATGTACTTGGGTATATAATACATGTGTTTAAGCAACTGGTATACAACCAAAGACCACATAATACAGAGCAATACTTGGCCAAGAGCAGCAGCCGCAAGATGTTAGCCATGCGACAAGTAATGCGCTAAATACATATATACATACATTAGATGTACATACACATATGCATAAGTACATACCTATGTATGTAAGTATGTGTATGTACTATGTACTGGCATGCCATAGGCGCAACGCCAGCGGGGGGATGAGACACAATGCGACACGGCGAACAAATGTAGCAGCCTGACATTTTGGGATTCGAATTGGATTTGGCAGACATCGATTCGAAATTTCTTTTGCTGTTTTTTATTCTTCAGATTGTTTTTTACAATTTATTTTTAAAATGCCTCAGTTACTAGGTATATATATGCACATATATCTATATATACATATACATGCAACGTTTTGTTGCAGCTAAGCAACAGCTTGTTGTACAAGTTGTGAGCCATTTTCTATCTGTACTAAAAAAAAAGAAAATTCTTGCTAATTTGTATAATTACGTTAGTTGCTTTAACTAAAAGAAATTGTGCTATTCTAATGGATTGGACTTGATTTAATTGCTTCAAATTGACTATAGTATATATGTGCCTTAGATATGCTTAGTTAATTGACTAATATACTAATATATATACTAGTTATACGCACCATTACTAAACAGACACCGGCTTCATCACTGTGCACTGTCATTTAATTTCGATTTTCTTTTCAATTCGAACTAATAATTTTTTGTTGTACTTAAAAAAACGAGCACGATCGTATTTTCGAATCGAAACGTATCGAATGGTATATATCGATATATCCAATCGTTTCTGTGCACACAAAAATTTGCCGTTTTTCGATTTCTTTTTGCAATTCCAATTGCAGCGCAATTTTTTCCACTCTTTGATTGCCTTTAATTCATTTGTTGTAATTATTTATATATATTTTTAAATTTTTAATATTTTATCATGCACTTTGTTTAATGTGTTGGTGTGTGTGTGTGTGTGTGTATGAGTGCACTATTTGTTTTCACACTTTTCCGTTAAAATTTTCAAGCTGGAAAAACTGCCGACGGTTAAAGTTTTTCGCGATATTTTTCTTGCTTTTGCTTGTTTGTTTCTCGTTGTTGTTGTTTTTGTTGTTGTTTTACTGTGTTGTGTAGTGTAGTGTAGTTTAATTTAAGTTTTAAGTTAGTTGTAGGCGAAGTCACAGGCGACGGCTAAGGCATAGGCGCAGCTTTTCTATATTTTTTTGTTTTCAAGAGGCGACGGCAACGACGACGACGATGACGACGACGATGGCGACGGCGAGCCAATGCAAGGCGAAACGCACACTGAAACGGAGTACTGAGAGGCGAGTGGCACGACAGGCGCTAGCATTGGCACTGCCACTGGCACTGGCACAGACAGAGAGTTGCAGCCAGAGCCAGAGCCACACAGTCAGTCAGTCACAGATGGAGCTACACACGACCAGAACTAGCACCAGAACCAGAGCTACTACTACTACTATGCATCCAGCGGCGAAGGCGAAGGCGAAGGCAAAGGCAAAGGCAAAAGGCACTGCCACAGACACTAATACTAATGCAACGAAACAACACACACAGATGTACTACACACACACGAATACACGAACGAGCGAATCGTCTGTGACGATGACGAAGGCGAAGACGAAGACGAAAACAGAGAGAGAGGGACTGGTGGACTGGTGGTTGGCACAGGCAGACGACGAACGGGCGAAGCGAACGCACCACGACGAGCAAGCGATACGAACGATACGAACAATCTGCGTAACAGCCAAAAGTAGACTAACATGAGTTTCTTGAGCAACTACAAAGTGTACGACAAATGGGAATTACACGACAACCGACAATCGAAAACAGCGACAACACCAACAACAACAACAGCAGCAGAAGCAGTCGTAGCAGCAGCAGCGACGGCAC
>JBANCZ010001569.1:0-20620 GCA_037040025.1 Sphaerogastrella javana | reverse complement strand
GTGTGTGTGTGTGTGTGTTGCCAGCAACACTGGCGTAAAAGGCGCGTTGTTGTCTGGCAACATGGCGAGCCACTTTCATGCTTAGCAACATTTGCAACCGGCAACAAAACATTCGCCGGCGCCATTTGTTCGTTTGGCAACATGTTGCCAGAACGGATGCAGTGCTTTAATGAAGTTCTATTGCTTTTACAGTTGTGTTGCATTCCTTTTTTATGCATATTTGTGTTTAATTTGAATTTGTTTAACAAATTCAAATCGATTAAATTATATTATTTTGTTTATTACTTATAACGATATGTTTCTTTAGCTGCAGCCACTTGTTGCCCATTCTCGAATGTTGGGCATCATTTAGCGCTTGACACGCAACATGTTGCTGAGCGTGCCCACCATCTCTCTCTGGACGGCTCTCTGGCAACATAACCGCTACATTTGCAAGAGCAAGCATAGATCGTGTGCACAGTGGTCTAAAAGCTGCGTTGCACACTGGCGCGCATTTCATTCAAAAAGCTAGCACATTTCAAATATGTTGCGTTTACTTTATGAAGTCTTAGCAACATTTTCTTTTGGGCATAAACTCAACTAAATATTATACGATATATTTGATAGAGTAAATCGCTTTAGATATAGTATATACATATATAGGGCCACGATTTGCATGAAGGTGGTAATATTTTCCCACAGTTCGAAATGTTGTGGGCGCAATATCTATTAGGGGTTCGTATCGAAATCTAATCTGAAATAAATACATCGATCTATCTATTGCTTGGGCTCTATAACTATTCGATGCGCTTATGCCTCGTTCTGCAATTTACTGGAGTGCAATTCGCGCATCTGATAGATACAAAGATACAAAATGTCGCAGTTATCTTTGTTACAGTTTGTAACAACTGTTGGATATTGTTCTAGTTGTTGTTTTGGCATTGCTTGGCAATTTATCAGCACACACACACACACACAGACAGAGACACCCTCCTTTTGTTTTGGACCAACCCTATGGCGGGTTTTAGCCCCATCCGATTCGATAAGTGATTTATTGCATTGTTATTTTGTCGTTGATGTCGCACTTTTTATTTATTACCCAAACGATTTGAAGTGTGTTAATTTTATTTTCATTTCCAGTTTCCACTTCTTGGGCTTTTCCAACAATTTTCAGTATCCAATTTCCAATTTGGACTTTGAGGAACATTTTCTATTCAATTTGCTTTCATTTCGCTAATAGCCCGAATCGCCGTTACCCCCAACAGCTTTGGTTATGTATCACGGTGTCTACCCATTGCTAGTTCTATGGGTGGTCCGGTAAATACCCTGGAAACTGAGTGAACTCGGCTTGGAGCTACCCGTACATTAAGTTTCCAGACCTCCACCTCTAGGGCTCCGCTGCGCACTTTGCTTGCAGTGGGTGGGCCCATATATATACCCTATGAAATGAAACTGAGAGTAACATTCACGGCGGACTATCCTCTAAAAAGTTATAGTAGGATAAATAAAACTATGTAGTCACTCTAGAAATAAACATAAAGGAACTGTTACCTACTATAAAAGAGTAAAAAATATAGAATTTTCTGGGTCTATACTGATTTCCTATCTTTTCCAACAGAAGTAAATTTTGATTATGATTGTTCTTGACTTCTCTACAGGGTAGATGTTAGTCCCATATTTTACACAATACACACAATATTTTGTTGATCTAATTATGTGCCAGAGCTGATATGAAGACACCTGCATTAAAGACTGGCTCACATGAACCTGAACCTCACAATCATCAGTCGAACATCAGGAACAGCATACTACCATATATAGCATACCAATACCATAAAACGAAAATAAGAACCGACCACTGGAAACTGGAGAAGTGTAGTACATATAAGAAGTGAGGCATTGGGAAATCAGAGATGAAATTTCACTCGAATTACCTGCAGCAGTACCTAATGGTTATTAAAATGGTTAATAACTCTATAAGCAATTAAAGGCATAATGATTTACTCTACCTACGGTACCTTTTTCGCTCATTCTCCTTTTCCTCCATCTATACGATTCTCTCTGTATTTTTTCTCCCTTTTTTTTTGGGTTCTTTGTGTGTTTACAAAAGCCATTGACTGACAGGTTTTTGTGTCTGAATGAGCTCTTAACTCTTGGCACAGCAACCGCGCTCTCTTTCAATCCATATATTTATATATATATGTGGTGTATAAGTATCTAACTAATGATGCCAGGCAAGAGATAATGCTGAGACAGAGATACAGAGAGACAGAGAGCGAGACTAGACTTTGAGCACAAAGACAACGAATAAAGAATGATGAATTATTGTTTTGAAACTGTTGCAAGGCGTATAACAAATCGACATTTAACTACGCGCCTTATAGAAATCTGTATTGCTCACCTGTGGATCCGAATCTGAAAGGATACGCTCAGGATGTGTCAATAATTAGCGAGGAACACAATGCAACCCATGACGCATAACTATCATTCATCTCACGCCTGACAGTTAAAGTCTCTATCAAAAACTAATTATTCCGTCACACAATATTATAGGATTGTATTGAAGGTGGAGATATGTATAGATACAAGGTTTATAAAACTATTTTTTCAACTTGATCTCTTCATAATAATTCTGAAGTAAAATAAAATCGTAAAACAACAAGGCTGTTATCGGAATGCAACTGTAGCTTTAAAATTCAGAAACCTAAACATTTTTAGAGTTTAAGAATCAGAAACGGTTTGCTAGATACGGTTTCTATATAGTCTATCTCTACCCTACGATATCTACTCCCTCTGTTTTTCTTCCCCTTTCAAAGCCCTTCAACATTGAAATTCATTACCAAGTGACATGTTTTGTCTAAATATTTCGTGGGCTGTAACTTAAATTAGTGAATGGATATTTAACGCTGACCCACATGATATCGACCACATTCGCAATTCGCATTCGCATCCGCATCCGCATATTCGCATGCTGTTTGCATTTCCGTATATGGACCGCAAAGATTATAGACTCGGTGACTTTTGCAATGCGATGTGATTTGATTAGTTGCAGCTCAGCCACCGTACAGGGCATGCAGCAACCCTTGTGTCCTGACCCCCCGACCCCTGACGTCTAAACCCTACACGTAAACCCTGGCCACTAACAACTGACCCAACTGCCCCGTTGACCTTTTCCCTGGCGCGTGCTCAATGTTCTTTCGCAATAATTTTGTAGCGTCACAATCGTAGCTGCGGGTGGTCGCATCACCCAGTGGGACTCTGGTTGGGTTCACACTATTTTAGTAGTGCAAAAAGCATGGGTCCCTTCCAAACCTTCTCTTATAATACAGTAGGTATGTCGGCCTTCTCCACGCATCTCTTCTTTCGACACCTCGAACTGCATTCCGAATTGATACCAAAATGCTCAAGCTATATTAATAGAAAAAGTTTCTCAGATAAGGTTCGCTT
Source organism: Sphaerogastrella javana (assembly GCA_037040025.1). Lineage (NCBI taxonomy): Eukaryota > Metazoa > Arthropoda > Insecta > Diptera > Drosophilidae > Sphaerogastrella > Sphaerogastrella javana. The sequence goes on along the minus strand of JBANCZ010001569.1, from coordinate 17,194 downwards.
AACATTCACTGGATTAATCTGTTTTAAGGCATACATAGTTCAACTGGGGTTATCAACCACTGAAACATCGCACTTTATGGAGATGATAGTACCACACCTCGAACTGTATATTTTGTGTGTGTTTTCCCCTAGTTTAGTCCAAAAATATTTGATATTTGCTACACATTGCACCAAATGAATTAAATCTATTTAAACTGTGCCTTTTCCCCCCAACTTATTTTCAATTAAATTGCCAACAGTTGCTCTCCTTGTGGGCGTTAGTCACTGCCGAGGGGGTGGGGGCTCGGTGTCAGGCGTTAAAGATTTTACCAGCTCATTTACTGGTCCCAAACTAAATTAATTGCATTCGAAAGTTTTCCAATATTACCAAATCAAATGTGAGTTAGGATTAGAGTTACTTTCGTTTCAGGAGGGGTTGCAGTAGACCAACGAGGAGAGTCAAATAGAAAGATAACATTAATAGAACTGTTAACACGAATATACTTATATCATAAGTCTATGTCTGCAAAGCCCTTCAAGCTTTATTGCATTAAGCCAAGTCCTAGTCAACTAAAAAGCATACCCTTTTCTAACTCCTAGTGAGTAAGTCTATATGGTACAATATAGTATATTATTTACATATGATATAGATGTAGTGTATGCGTGATACTCTTGTCTGTGCTAAATGTTCACTTTCACTTTGTGAATTTTCGCTTTAGCCGGCGAAAAAGGACACACAAGTGAAAACTAAAAATGCGCACAGGATGTGCAGGACAAACCAGGGTCTCTGTGTGGGTTGGGAGGGCCTTTGGGTGTTTGTGTTTGTGTTGTATTAATATTTCGAAACGATGGACAGGACGTGTGGATTGGTGGGAGGAGGACTTAGAGTGAGGAAACTTTTGGGTTTTCTGGTTTCGGGTCGCATTGTTTGTATGTTTTGGGTTTCATCTCAAATTGCGCCACAACAACAAGAGCAACAACAATTGCATCAGAATACAATGAGAATGAGTCTAGGCGACAGAACAATACCATATGCAGCCAGGAAAGTCGACTCTACTCGCCTCTATTGGACTCGTCTCGAGGCAACTTGGCGGATTAGTCGTGGTCTATGCCGAAAGTTAATTAAGGGTTTCACAGTTCTATAGGAAAAATGGGAAAACGGAAAAATGACAGTGGTAAATGTCAACATGAATGAATACGCATACGAAACTCGAGCAAATCTCCAAAATGGAAAATAAACCTAAACCTAAAATGTTGTTACCAAGGATACACCCTGCACCTTGTCCCTCTCACACCTCATAGCTGCCTCCCACCACCCTGACAACATCACCAGCAAGAGCAGCATCAGCACCACCCGCAGTGACATAATTAGCAGTGGTTGCACACTAATTGTACCGGTACCGTTACACTCTGAACGGCGCATGCCGATTAGCCAGTGGTACCGGATCCGGATTTCTCTAATTTCGATATCAGCTTACAGGCTCAGCTATAAGGATCAGAATACGGTATGCTATATAAGACATGTGCATAGATATGTTAAAATATACACAGATACTATTAAAACATTTAGTCTTAAAGACTTAAATTCGGGTAGTTCTATGGTTAAGAATAGGGCCTTGTTACTAGAATGTAAAAAAGTATTATTGTTCAGGTTATACAAATAAATTATTGAGATATCTTCAAGCTATGTGAGGAGTGTATGACTTTATTGGCTTAATGCAGCATATCTTGAACGTAGCAAATCAATACATTGTTCAATAAATTAGCAAGTGTTAATGCTCAACCTAAGGCCTCAACCAAGGACACAAGCATAATATTCAAATTTAGCACCCACATCGAACGGGTTTATTTCTGTTGCATAACCGCAAACATCCTGCTTGTCGAACACACACACACACACACACACACCCGCACACCTGAACCCATACTCAGATACACCCACACAAACGCAAACACCTACTCAGGTTTAGGCAGGTAACTCGTCCTAAGGTCTCTGGCAGCCAGGACATACTCATTATGCTATGTGGTCAAACACAAAGTATGTCTGCATGCGGTGCTCTGCGGCTTAACAATGTTGCTTTGAAGCCCAGTGAGCAGGACAGCTATAGTGCAGAGTGAGCACACGACAGTCGAGCGTGCTGCGACCATGAATGTAAACCTTCTTGTCTATGCTGTTTGACAACGTTATACACATTGGATATATATTAGTTATAAACATACCTAAACCGTATAGTAGCGATCCCTATTTATTAGAGGTATCCGTATTTAGATATCCGCTGTAAAGGAAACCCAAGATGTGAGATTCTCGAAAATGCACTCTCTAGGTTGGTCGATAATTCTGACCTTGCTCTGGACCAAATGAAAAACCTTAGTTTAATAATTCATATTATAGATACATAGATATATTCGTCGTATATGAAAATTTGTATGACACAACTTAATATACCCTAAGAAATGATCGGTGCAGAACATCTAGAACAAAGCAAAAAATGTAACAAAATAATTTTTGACTGGGGACAGGAAAAGGACGCAGTGGTGTGTAAATTTAAGGCTTCAGGCTGGCCAAGACCCAGTCCCAGTTCTAGTTCCAGTTCCAGGCTCAGGTCCAAGCTCAGGCCCAATGTGTGTATAATGCGCCGCTATTAAACGCATTATAAGGCAGCTGGACAATGGGCGTACCAGGGGAGGCCGGCAGGGAGAGCCAGAGCTTGCTTGCACCATAGTACTGCGTTTTCTGTTATAATTATTAGCTTTTCGGGTAGTCGAGGCGACGACTCGTCTAGATTACATACACACATACCAAAACAACACACATATAATACACACACGTATACGAGGCTTTGCCTTTGTTGTGGTCAACATCCACTGAGCACCTCTAACACTACCCCACAGATCCCGTAAACCCTTAGTTTGTTCAGACTTCCTGCCTTTCCCATGTGTCCATTTATTACGTTGTTGTTGCTGTAGTTGTCGAAGTGACAGCTCAATGTGGCATCCACGTCCACTTCCGTGGCATACACAAATGATTTGCCACAAATTAGGAATACCAAAACTTTAAATTTCATTTTAAGCATAAAGTCAATTCAAGAGTCGAGTGAACTTATGAAATGTTTAAATTTGTTCTATATATTTGCTCTTGATTTAGTTTCATAAACAAGAAAATTTTAATTGAAACAAACTAGGGTTGAATTTCCCGTAAATTTATTTTAAAGACCTTACCTAATATTTTAACAACTCTTTCTGTAAAATGAGCTCAAATGAAGGAATTTTGTTTTCTATTGTTTTATAGCTGTGAAATTGTAAAGGAATTTTTGTTTGCGTCCAGTTTCTTTAAACACATTTTATTGCTTTGGTCTTATATAGGTAGCTCAGTAGTAAAGGTACATATGCCGTAAGGGTTCATAAACGAAAGTGGGGTACATGTTAAATAATTTACTTAAGATTTCCTCTTGTTTTGAGCAAAGTAAATAGTTTGTTCTATTCGAATAATTGTTCAGATGGCAGACTATAAAATTTGGATTTGAAACTATCTAAGTGTGATTTCAAAGTATAGTTTATAATGAACAAAAAAATTCTTTACATTCTGTATATAAAATATACGTCAGTCTCTGTATGGTATATAAAGTAATTTCAACTCTAGGCTTCGATTTCAAATTCATGTGAATGTAAGTATTACTCAAATACGAAATATTATTATTATTTAACTGACCGTCTTACCAACTCCCAATTAGCCTCTAATTCCGTAAATGAATAAAATGTTACCCTACGTACAGCTCGTTACTTGATACCAAAGATTAATGTTAAACCATGAGTACTGTGATAGAACAAACACTGAGAGGCATATGGCGTACGGATAGTTACAGAGAAAAAAATAGCGTGTGAAATGCTGGCTTAAGTAATCGGATAGTTTTTATCTAACCTTCAAACTCCCACACACACAAACACTGTAAGCTTGCAAGTAGGGTAGCTCAAATTTACAAAAAAAAAAAAAAAATAAATAAATAAAATAAATAAAAAAAAATATATATATATAATAAAATGCATATTATAATTTAAAATGGTTTTCATAAATTATATCTATATTATTATTTTCTATAAATTGTGCAATTACTTTGAAGCTTAGAACCTAAATCACCCTACTTAGCCCCAAATTGTGCGCACAATGCAAGGCTTTTGTAATACGCTGTGTGAATGTTTTTCTCAAAATAGTATAAGGTTACCCATAGACCCACAAAAACAAAAGCGAATGCGACCCAGAGGAAGAAGCGAGAGAGGTTTTGTGAAAGGGAGAGGAAAGGTTGGAAGAAAACCCAAAAAGAAGCTGGCCGGGCACAGTACTTATGTTATGTGTGACCCTACCGCAATCCCTCCACTATCAACGGTTCTCTTCCTCTTGTTTTTTTTTCCTTGACTTACACTGTTAAAGTAGTTAGAGGAAATGTCAATATTTGTCATTACCGCGTGGCATTCTTTTAATTTGTTTTCTCTTTTTCAATTTTTGTGCGTTGTTCTAGCGAAACTTTTCGGCTTGCTTTGTGGTTCTATTATCTTCCGGGTGGGTCATGCGGTTTTCCCTATTCCCTTTTTCTCAAACAGAGACACCGAATGGAAGTAGAACAAAAGCCGCTTCGCTCTTGATTATGTAATACTCGAAATTAAGACGTAGACTCATATCAGTTTTCAGTGTTCAGTTTTACTACTCAACTATTTGCCAGAACTACAGAAGGTTGCATAGAAGAACCAACAAGGAACACATGTACACGACCAACTGTTCACTGTTTGCTGTTCACAGGTTTCGATTCTTCCATTTCCGATATTCGTATGAAAACACATCAAATGTTGACCAACTAGCTTGAGTTTTGTTTACGTAAACTTGAAATAAATTTAAGGCATGAGTACTTAGCCACGAGTACCGGGTATCTATTGTACAGGGCTGCAGCTGGTCATAGTAAGACGATATGCAAGTTGCAGTCAAGCTCTGAGTAACGCACGACTACTACGATTGGGTTTGCTTGAATAGAGACTTCCAAGAAATAATAGAGAACTCATAGTAGGTTACCATGCTGGGACGATTGGCTATGGTGGTTTTTGTTATCGATGTGTATGTGTGTCGTCAGCTGGCGAGGCCTTAATCGATCGATCGATCAATCAAAATTGATCTCGCTCTCAGTTCCTGCTCATCAAACACTTGCGGTGCGAATGCAGGGTTGTCTCTGGCAAGTGCGACCAATGCCAGCAGGGGGTAGGGGGAGGGGGCAGAGCAGAGCAGAGTTAAGAGGATTAGGTTACAACAGCGTGTAAAGGACAATGCTGGATGAGCACAAAAGATTGAAAGGAAAGAAAAGCAATGCGCCAAATTCAACCACTGACAACAATGAGCCCTTGAAACAAAAAAGAGAAATTTGTAAAACAAAAAATCGCACAAGGAATACGAGATACAATAATGCAATACCCAGCAGCAGTAGACGGGAAAGGGCGTGGCACATCATGTGCCAAGTGGATTTGCAGCTTGTAATCCTTGTATCGAAAACTCAAGGGTTCCGCCCAGAGTACATCATGTGATGTGTGTGTGTGTGTGTGAGCGTCTGAGTGTGTGTTTGTGTGTGTCATCTATTACACAAGAGCTACTTCATCGATTATTTGATGTGATTTTGATTAATTTTTAATCGTACAATCGTTTAATGCTATCGCGGCTGTGAAATCTCATCGAAATCTATTCTTAACTCCTCAATTTCAGTTAAAATTCAAATATATAATAAACAAAAGTTTTACAGCTCTCAATTCAGTATACAGAAATACTGTTTGGTTTCCTAAAATCAAAGGATTCAAATACATAATACAAATGTAGGTTTCATGTTGAATTTGGGAAAAACAGACTTTGAAATTGATTTAAATTAATGCCAAGTTTATCAAACAATCAATCATTTTCAATAAAAAAGATGCCTAAAGATAAAGTTTCTTTTCTCAAGAAGTTTTAACCGTATTACCCATATGTAAGATGTATATGAAATTTATGAGATATTTAAAACTACAGTCTACATTGAATGTTATGATATTTCATATTTCTATTAGCTTATTTTGCATATTTCTAGTTTCTATAACTTGAAGAATTATTTCGGAGGCAATTTGCGGAAAGTTTTTTGCTTGAGTCTTTTGAGGACGAACCGCACGGTGGGCGTTGCGGTATAGGGCGGACCTGCGTTGGTGGCACTCAATGATGCCACAGAGCAAAAAACAATTGCCATAAGTTGCGTCTGTCTCGAGTGCAACTTGGACACAACTTCAAAGCGCCTTGGGGCATGCAAATTAACCAAAAATTCCATTTTGCGAGTTCAAAACTTGCCAGGCCGAAGTGTGGGTCCTGAAGGAGGGGCGGGGTGAGGGGTCTTACAGTATGCACAGTGGCACAGGATGTGCTGCATGAACTGAAGTGGTAGCAGCAGCAGCAGCTGTTGTTATCGTTAAGTTGAGGGCATAAAATGAAATTTTGCAAAAATGGGGGAGGCATAAAGCATGCAGGAGCCTCGCCAAAAACACGGGCAGAAAAAAGTGTTGCAAAACGCATAAAAAGCAGCAGCAATGACAATAACAACAACAACAACAACAACAGAAACAGCAGTAACAACATGCCACATGCCACATGCCACATGTTCCATCGATAATGATGAGCCTCATTTGGTGGCAGAAATGGCGATGGGTTTCCCTTTTTATTATGCCCTAAGTACTTATTGTGCTGCACTGCAATACTTCGGCCAATCAAAAGGATAACAACAACATCCAACGGAAAACCATAACAACATCAACAACAACAACAACAGGATCGGAATCGTCGCATTGTCATAAAACGCATCGGCGACACCGAAAATGATTAAATTTGCAGTGAAAGGGATAATACTTACGCATCGCTCGGCACGTGTACAAGAGTCCTGTTCTCTCGTACCTCATGGTGGACACAGACACTTAAATCGACTCGTAAAAGTTCATCGTGAAATTCGAAATCTACGTTGTATATATACCCGATATGTATGGATAAAGTACCTGAGAGGCAGCAAAAGCAATAACCTGCTCCATTGCTTTTGTTTATCTTCAAAATGTATTCTATATATATATATATATATATTTTATAGTACCTCCTCCGTCTTATGAAAATCAATCAGATTTCATCTACGTTGAAATTTTCCATGTTGCTCTGAAACCTTCCTTTACACCTATTTAGGGTTACCAGATGGTCCGAGTCAAAAAAGCGGCAGAAGGCGGCGTGGCAGACAAAGGATATATATTCTTGATCGGGAAAACAAGCCAAGTCGTATGGTCATAGTTAATCGGCTATTCAAAAGAAAAAAACGGATATTTCAGTATAAAAGCGGACAAGCGGACACAGGGCGAAAAAGGTGCTGGGTTACCAGGTTGAGGCGGATTTGTGCTGAACGTGTGGGCTTGCTGGCCTTCGTTTGATGCGTCTGCTTAAATGCGACCTGCAGATATTTTTTGCACCCTTTGAAGTTGGCTGCGTGGGGGTTGCCGCAGTGGAAGCAGCACCTAGGGTCATCCTCTCCGAGTTTGCACTCCAGGGTTGGATGATTCTCGCCGCATTCTCTGCAAATGTAGTGCCGTGTGCAATATGCCTTAGTATGCCCATACTCCTGGCATCTGTGGCATTGTACAGGCTGTGTTTGCTTCCGGGGCTTCTCCCAGCTCACTTTGTGTCTGCAGACAGTAGTGATATTATTGATAAGCTTGTTGCTTTCAGCCTTCTTGAGGTCCACAAACCTCATATTGAGAGGAAGTTGTGTTGCTTTGTTGCGTGGGGTGTAAATTCGCATAACGCAGTGACCTTCACTCTCCAGGCACTCAGTGATGTCTTCTGATGGTACATCGTGATGGATATTTCGCAAGACTATGCGAAAAGGTCGGTCTTCTGGCAGCTGGTGGTGGTGGAATACTATTCCCTTCTCGCGGAAGTGCCGGGCTACAGACCTGTAGGCGTCTGGGGAGTTGCACTGAACGGCGCAGTCACCTGAGTTCAGTGCTTTGATGTGGTATGCGTCTCCGATGAGAGCATCGAGCTCAGTGCAAAAAGCAGAGTAATTAACCACGTCGGGCACCATTATCCTTGGTACCTTGGGGGGTCGACGGGTTTCCAGGGCAGCATCGTTTGCTGGTTTGCTAGCAGTTGCCTGTTGAGGCGGTACACTACGCTTCTTTGCTGCACTGCTGATGGCAGCTTTCGACGTGGAGGGTTCGGGGTTGTCCGTTGAGCAGTCCGTGTCCATATCGTCCATAGCGTCGCTTAGGGCTTCAAAGCGGTTTGCGATGCTTCGGTTCTCGTAGGATGTGGTTAGCTTCTTGGTCACCTTGGGGGAGAGGGTCGTACCAGGTCTCTTCTTGGCTGCTCCTTTTTTTGCTTTAATGGTAGCTTTCTGCCATCCTGCTGGAGAGCTATTTAAAGGGGCGCCAATAATTGTGGTGTTTGTTTTTGTGCTAGTGGTGCACACACTGCCACTCAAGCTGGTGGTGAAGGTTACCGGTGATGTAACTGACGAAGTGGTTGACGTCACTGTACACGTCGTTGTGGCCCATTTGGTGGTGCAGCCTGTAGTGATAGTGGCAGGATCGTTGAGCCCATAGAGGTGGGCCCGCACACTGGCACGTAACTCCGATGGAGTGGCAAATGCAAATTTCATCATCTTTATAACTTTACTTAATAGAGTTAAGTAATTTATGAAGTAATATTTTACTAAGCGAGTGTGGGAAACGCTTAGTCTTTGGTTGTTGGTTCGTCGCCGGGTGGCGCTGGTGGTCGCACCACGGACACGGACCGAATGAGCTTAAAGCTTAACAGCTGATCGCCTTGTTACACCAGGGACGCAAACCAATTGAAAGCTCAAAGCTTAGCAGCTAATCGCCTCGTGAGCTATCAGTGGACCTCCAGCAATATGCCGGGGCCCACTGCGAAAAAGCAGAATTAAACACTGGGAGTCACAGCGGATCACGGATAGCACTTTCGCGTGGCCTAATGAGACCACGGTTAATGTTTGTGCCACAGTTGTGGACTTGTCCGTAGACTTTAAAGGTTTTTGTTAAGCACTTGGTAACTGCACTGAAAACGCGTCCGACACGTGCGAAAGCTCGGCTCCCGATTCATTTTTAAACACCAAAACCAAAACCGATATTTTAATCTATCAAAGAGCGATACCGAAACCGAATCATCTGAAACGGTTTTTATTTACATTATGCTCATTTTACATATTTACATGAAATTTTATTTACAAATTTATTTTTATTTATTTGTCGCCGAGAGCTACTATCGATAGATATCAGTAGATTTTCTTCAATTTATCAATTTCATCCCTGTTTACCAATCAGCTGATCAGAACATCAGATCATCTACAAAGCGCGGTAAAAGTTGGCGTCGAAAGCACACAAAGTTCATATATTAATGCTATATTTATGGATCCTCGCTACAACCTCGTTCTGTCTGATACGCAGAGGGACAAAGCAATGACGTTGCTTATCAATCTGTACAATAGAATTACAACAGATATTAACACTGCGAGTTCGGACAACACGGAAATCTTGAGATCGGACATTAATCCGGAAGAACATAGTATGGAATGTGAACCAGATGATTTCGAATTAATGCTGTCTCAGATAGACGCGGCACAAAATTGTAAATTGGAAAGTAAGGCAAACAATGTCGAATCCATAAAGCCGCTGTTAATAGAATTTTCCGATCAAAAACGCCAAGAACAAAACATTGACGTTCTCCAATATTGGAAGAACGAAGCAAAAAAAAAAAAAACCACAGCTAGCTCAATTAGTTAAAATTGTGTTAGCTGTACCCGCAACTCAGGATAGCGTTGAAAGACTCTTTTTTTGAGGCTTAAAATTCATTATGCCACCTTCACGAGGTAAACTAAATTCTAATGTGGTGGACTCCATATCCCTGATTCGAGCTAATCAGCTATATATAAGTAATAATTTTAAAATACACTGCGCGTCATCAGGTTAGCACACTGTGAGCTAATCAATATAAATTGCTCTGACTTTTTTGTTGTTAACTTACAGCTACTGCACACTTATCTATTTTGCTCATTATTGTGTGCAATCTCTCGGGTAGAGATAACAAACGGTAAAAATATTGCGTTATATGATTTTTGGTATTTTCTTTTATTCCTCTTCGAAAACTGAGCTTAATTTTTGCGTCATCAGGTTAGCACGGGAGCGCGTATTGACACAAAATTTTTTGTGCTGTTTTTAAGATCTATTACTTTTAAAATGGGTGAAGGAAAAGCGCTATCGGTAGAAGAAAAAGCTAAAATTGAGGCTTATGAAGATGTTAAACTTTCAATAAGTGAAATATCAAAAAAAATCGGTAGAAGTCGAAAAGTTATATATAATTTTTTGCGTGATAAGTCGGGCTACGGTAAAAATAATAAAGGCGGAAATAATAAAGTGCTTTCCGCAGCTGATAAGAGATCAATCTTAAGAGAAGCATCTAATTCGCATGAATCTACTGCAAAAATTAAAGCAAAAGTTGGCATTAAGGCAAGCTTATCGGCTGTTCGAAGGTTAATAAGGAGTGCTCCACACTTAAAAAGATTGAGATTAAAGAAAAAGCCACCACTTAACAAGGTCCGAAAAGAGTTACGCATCAGTTTCGCCCGAGAGCACATGACGTGGAAATCTGATTGGCGCTATGTTGTCTTTTCTGATGAAAAGAAATTTAATTTGGATGGACCAGATGGATATAATTATTATTTCCACGATCTTCGAAAAGAGGAGCATCTGCTGGATCGGCATCATAGTCGTGTTGGTGTGGGGGGCCACCTCGTACTGTGGTACGTGCGAGCTAGAATTTTTAAACTCAACTATGAACGCAATGGGCTATAAAAACGTCCTGGCAACTGCTTTTCCGCACTTTCAAAATCTGTTTGGCAATATACCATGGCGATTCCAACACGACAACGCTCCGATTCATACGGCCCGGGTGGTTAAATCGTCGATTGAAGGTGAAAACGTCAATTTGTTGCAATGGCCGCCTTATTCACCGGACATCAATATCATTGAAAACGTGTGGGGATGGCTGACTCGCAAAGTCTGAGTCTGGACGGCAATATTCCACCAAAGAAGACTTAATTGAAGGCATTAAATCTGCTTGGGCAGACATTTCTTTGCAGTACATTGGAAAACTGTACGAATCGCTTCCCAATCGGATCTTCGAGATCATTCAGAACAAAGGAGGGCCGACTCATTATTGAAATGAATAAATTTATAATAAATACTGTTCAAATTAGCTAATACATATAAATTTAAAAATAAGTTTCCGTCTAAAAAGTTAAAAAAAAATTGATATTAAGAGATTTGTGCTAACCTGATGACCAAATTTAAGCTGTTAATTTTTCGGTTGATTTAAAAAAAAAATAATAATTAAATATTGGAAAATAGAGAAGCCCCAATTTTAGCGTTGTTTTTTGGCAAATTGATTTGTTATTAATGGGTATCTATGGTGGAAACATTCATAGCGATCGAATAGATATGCAACATAACACAGATTGATTGAATTTCAATTCTTCCCGATAATACACCTGGGTGTATGTACATGATGATCTCTGCAAACCGTCTTTTCCTGCATATTTAACGTCGGAGCAATTATGGAACGAGATTAGTTCCGTGTTCGAGCCCCAAGCGAGCTTGTCGGAACATTGGTCTACCGTTGCTCCTGCTTGCTTTAAAAAGTCAAAACCGATAATTCCATCTAAGTCGGTTAGATCAAGTAGAATGAAGAGTGTCGCCAACATAACACAAATTGATTGAATTTCAACTCTTCCCGATAGTACACCTGGGTGTATGTACATGACGATCTCTGCAAACCGTCTTTTCCTGCATATTTAAACCATAACGTATGTACATACTGTATATTCCGAATTGCTTTTTATTATTTTTGAGAATTTATTTTGGTTTCCAAAACGTCGAAATGCCTCTAGTTTGATGGTTTTTCATTCATTTTGGCGATGTTACATTCATTTTTGTATTTGTAATTTATTTATAATCATTTTGCCTCTTTTTCTCGGCAACTTCGAATTATAGTGTTCGACGCCGATTAGTTCGAATTATAGCGTGGTTTTTTTAATGCCACTGAATTTTTAAAGTTTTTGCACCCAGCACCAACTCTAATCAATACGCTCTCCTAAGTTGCCAAATAACGGAAATGAAGACGAAAACGAAGCACTGGACATGATAACTGAAGACACCTTAGATGAAACTGCCAAGCCGCCACGTATATTCTTATCTGAAGTCAGTAATATAAAAGGAATGCTAGGTTATCTAGAGACTAAAATTAAAAAATACTTTTGTAAAGCGAGCTGTCGTTAGGATGATAGCGACTAGCAGCTATTAGTTCTATTCTGCTCGCGAGAAGTTGCAGAAGTGGAGTCGTGAACAAAAAAACGACTATAATAAAGTTTATGAAATTGTAATAAAATAAAATATACATATACACATATACTGAATCTAGAATCTAGCCTAAGCATTTATGCTGTTCTAAGCGGCGACAAATAAAAATAGTTGTATTTACAAAAACTTGTAAACCTTTAGTAATTCAATGTACAAATAACTTGATCTAACAAATCAAGATATTTTACTGGCGCAGTCGGCAGGATACTTAAAATTAGTATCGGCATAAGAACCTATGTGAGTACATAACCGTAACAAAGTGGCCCGCCAATACTAATGGTGTGACCGCCACAAATTTGTGAAAAAATTTTAACAACGTAGTAGTTAGAAAGGCTCCTGTCGAAAATTTGGACAAGCGATTTAAGATGAAGTAGAACAACAACAACAGTTGGTGAATAGAGAAGTACTAGCCGAAAATTTTGACAAGCGCTTCAAGAAGAAGAATTATTATAACAAGAAGAATAACTTTTCTAGTATAAGCGTACGTTGGGAGGCACGATGTACGCGGCATTCGTGATCAGCGAAAATCAATATCAACAAAACTTCAAAAACAAGGTGCGTTGTGATTTGATTTGGATTAAACAAGACTTAAAGACATCTCGTAAAGAGAGTGAAAATCTGTATTTTGAATTTAATTATGAAAAACTCGTCTTTATAGTATGTACTGATGTGACATATTTGAGCGAATTCATACGGTCAGGCGTATATTATGACTTGACCAATGAACCAATGAACGTGAATGTGCATGAGTTAGCTAGATCGCTAGCATACTCGCAATCCGAATATGTTAATTCGTGTAATAAGCTGCGTAATGCGATTGTTGAGAAAATCTCAGATTACCGAGTTTGCGGTCCTGAGTTGGAATGTTTGCTAAATAAGAGATTATACAGTAAGAGTCTGGAAATGGTAGGACTGTTTGCAGAAGGAACCTATGCTACAAAGAATTCATTCAAGGTAGTTGTCCACCCTCATTCATATACGTCCATGTGCGATGTCCACCAATTGCATTTCTTGACAACATTGACCACAGCTCTATGGCTGCACTGGCAATGCTGGACTAGACTGATCTACATACTTTTTATTTCTTCATTTTAATAATACATATATATTTTGTTTGTAATTTGTGTTTCCATCAAAATTATGCTACTATGTATATCAATTATAATCACCTATCCATAACTTTAATGTAATAAAGTATTCCTCATATCTGTCTAAAAAGAGTTCCCTTATTTAAGGGGAGTATTTCCTTCATTATAACTTAATGATCGTATCACAACAGATACCCTATATATGATCACAAGAGCTATATATAGAAATGTATCGGTAGAATCGGTGTCAACTAAGGAAATTGAAGACTTCCTTGTCCTACCGTAATGCAAAAGAGACCCGGTCAAAATGAGAACATAAGAGATTACGTGTGTATAGTATTAGTTGTCTTACTTTTATATTTATGGTATATTAGTATTCTTTATTAAATGCGTACGTTATAGGAGCTAAATAAGCGCATATGGTAAATTTAACTGTATATATGCACATCTTATGTGTTCTGAGTAATGAGCTTGCTAAAAAGCAATAACGATAATAAACTTAACGCTAATTCGAAACATAACAAAGTTTCATAAACAATCGCACTTTATAGCTTAAATAACGAAGGCGTTTATCTTCCGATCGTATTTCATTATAATTATGCAGTCTGATGCTTGAGCTTCAAGTCCTGTACCGCCTCTTGCAGTGGCTGATCATCACGCTTGCGTCGGCGCTCGCATCTGGGACATGGCTGGTGCTCGTTGAGGCAGTCGGCATGAAAAACAGCGCCACAACAGACACACTGGAAGAAAAACAAATTGACTATGGAATTGATGTTAGTGCTGGTATTGGTACACACCCGAAATGTGGTTGTAATGTGAAAAGGATAGAGCACACGGGGGCTCTGGCAAATCTCGCAGATGAACCCCTTGAGTTGACATAGCGCGCATTTCAGCACGTGCTCCTCGCCCAGTTTGAAGGCCTTCTGGAGTTGCTGGCACAGGGTGCCGCGCTGTATTAATGCCAGATCCGATATGGAGTACTGATGTATATGCTCGTACAGGTACTCCCGTCCACAGAAATAATTCTGTAGCAGCTCAATGCTAGACGGTGCACAGGTGTACAGATAGGCACGTATGAAATTCAATCGAATGCGAAACGATTGCAGTTCCGCCATCGCATCAGAGGCGAAGTAAATGCTCGGATTCAGCAGCTGCATGTCCAGAAATGGCTGTGCACGGAACTCGGCCAGAAAGGTAGCTGCACGCTTGCTAACACCATACTTGCGAAAGTCCCAGTTGTAAATGATCCGCGCCGGAATGAGTTGAGTTTCGGCTTCCATGCATTGATTGCAATAATAGCTGCCACTAAATGCACAAACCCTGCGCCGAAGAACAGGAAAATGATTTAGTTTTAATATCCTATCGCGTCTACATTGGATTCTATATGATACTCACTGGAAATTGTTGTCACCAATGCCCAGCGGATGCTGACATCCCTTGCATAGAAATCCCTGGGCATTGAGGCCTGGCTCGCGTGGCAACTGGCACAGCTGCGACACCATTTGCTGCAGCTCCGCCATGTCGAAGTTCGAGGTGATCATCTCGAACTGATCCGAATTGGTCTGTTGAAATGACAAAGAATACAAACCCAAAATAATATGGGTATTTGAATAAGTACGCAACGCTTTAAATACATGACTAAGAATGTTACAACAACTGATAGTAAGTATCTGTCTGTTCAGTCGCTTCAAATGGATTCATATCAATCTATAAACTAAAGGCTACATCGTTTGGAAACGAATGTAAATGGTGCTTTGCTCATGAAGGTTAATGGAGGAAGAGTCATATCTGGATTAGAGAGACTACAATCGAATTCCACAAAATGAAATAACGAATAGGTTGAGCTAATTGTTAAAATGATCATGTGTTTAAACTATTGAGATGAAGCGAATGATGCCTATGAATGGATGACGCCCTCCTGGCCTTACTGTTTAACTTAACTCACATCCAATGATTGCAGGTCACTCATGTCATCCGCTGACTGAGATTCCGGCTCTTTTTGCAAGTTCTGCTGCTGCTGCTGGTGCTGGTGATGCTGTTGAGCTACACTCAACATGGATGCACTGGCACGGAACTTGTCCCAAATCTGTGACCAGCCTGCACCGTCTTCGCGATTTCGCTCGTGCTTGCGCAACAATGAATTGTAGCTACAGCGTTCGGCGTTGGGCGAACGCAGGCTCGTCGCGCTGCTCATGCTGACAGAACGCTGAAAGAAACGCGAACCTCCGTAGCACTCTTCAACGGGTGAGTTGGCATCCAGGTCTCCCGACCACGACGTCTGCATAAGATTGCTCAGAGAGTTGCTGCCATGTGGCAGTTCAACGCATGGCTCCTCGATTTGACGCATGGAGCACTTACGCACGCGTTGCCTACTGCAAGTTGGTGTATCTGGCTCAACATCAGATGCAGCTATTGGTTTGTCCGCAGTGACTGAGCCTGTTGCTGTGGCTGTGGTTGTTGGTGTTTGCTCTTCGTTAATCACATCCATGGCATCCACTTTCTGTATAAATAAATCCAAAATTTCGCGTTGATTCAGATCCGCATGGGCAAAGTGCCCGCCTCGACTGAACGGGCTGTTCGATATGGACTCCGAGAAAAGCTCGTTGGTATGCAGCGGTTGTGGTGTCGGTATGGCCACGATTTCTGTAGCTAACGAACTGGCGACATCTACTCCGCTGCTTATCTATGAAAACTATATATCATATTGAATCATGTTTTGTATATAGCAGAGCCCACACTTACCGGACACGACTTGAGCGCTGGCGTCCACAGATCGGAGAGTTGCAGCGCATAATCGGGCCATTGGTTGAGCAAACTTGAGTTGACTGGCAAATCAAAGGACACATAGGCCTCCAGACTTTCCATTATTTTAGCAGCAGTTTCCAGACCTTCGCTATCCTTAACCAACGCATCCTTCTTATAATACGGCCGCAAGGCAGAGCCATTTTTCCGCATATTGTTCAGGTATGCGGAGAAAACGCAGTCATTGAGCGATTGCCGCACCCAAGCACGGCATTGCCCAATCTCCGATGTTATCTGGCTCAAGCCCTGGATTTGCTCAATCACCTGCTTGTGCATGAACACCATTGCCGGTGACCAAAAACTTGGCTCGGGCCTGCGCTCCACATCGCCAGCTATCACATTGAGTGTGGCCCACAGAAACGAATCCTTCAGGCCGTGCAGAAACAGGGCTTCCAGTGTGGTACATAGCGCACTCGTCTGTTCACACAATCCCATAACCTCTGCACAAGTGTAAATATATAGACTCGCGTATCCTTAATGAGTCATGGTTTGTACGCCTTACCCAATCCTTTCTGTTTCACCTCAAATTCGATTTCTCTGGCATTTTCGTTCAGTGTATTTATGAGTGCTTCCTTAACCACATTCTCACGCTTCGAACTGAAATTGTTAAGGCTGCGAAAGAGAGCGCTCATTTGTTACTATTGACGCTGCAAATTCAAACTAATTTCTGTTTTTTACTATTTCTTATTGTCTTGAATTTCTGCCTTGGCCTGCGCACAGCTGATTGCCAGGGCTGGCAATTTAATTCGTTTCTTTGTTCATTTCGTTCATTTCAGCTACGCAACTAGTTCGCGTTATCGAATAAAAAAATCGCCAAAAATCCGCTAGAATCGCCAAAAAATCGCCAAAATCGTGCAGCGGCACCGGAG
>JBANCZ010001568.1:0-20641 GCA_037040025.1 Sphaerogastrella javana | reverse complement strand
ACGTACAACGGAAGTCAGCGCCTCATTTAATGCATGTGTATTACGAAATTCATCAACAATAAAACAGAGCGCTTTGAGTGAGGCTGCAACAGGGGCAGGGGTAGTGGCAGTGGCAATGGCAATGGCAAGGGGCAGTGGCAAGGGGCAGGGGGAGCAAGCTGACTGCATGGTGTCTGAGCGAAAATGGAGTATAAGTATTTATCAACGGTCAGGCGGAGATCGATACCACAAAAACACACCTGCCAGCAGACACTGGGCTACTGATGCATCATCACAAAGGCTGTGGATGTGATGTGGCAGCTACCACCTATCCTGTAGCTCCCCTTTCTCTGTCTCTATCTTTCTTCCTCTCATGCTTCCTTTGATGGCGGCTAACGAGCGCGAAAATAATGCGCGAAATATGGAGCACCAGTGCTTAGACCATGCATCTGTCAGGCTCCAGCTCCAGCTTCGTTCAGGCCCTGGTCAGCTGCCCCAGCGACTGTGGCAGTAGCAAGAGGCAGCCACGACGGTGGCGACTGACAGAATTATAATCAATTAGCGTAGCGAACGGCGTGAGCGCATAAAATTATATACACATACAGCAACACTAACACCAACACCAACACCAAGACACCAAGACCAAGTGCAAGTCTCAGCCTCGACTCCGTCTGTGTGCTTGTGTTTGTATGTGTGTGTGTGTGTCGGCTGCAATTTGGTTTAAATTAAAATAAATTCAATTACGAAAACATGAAAATCCATTACGCAAATTATTGTCATTAAAAGCGCAATTTTCATCTGTTTTTTTTTTGTTTTTGATTAAATTTTTGCGCTGACGGCAGCAAAACAACAGACTGAAGCAACAAACTTGCCAAAGAGTCAGGCAAATAACAAAAGACTTGAACAACGAACTTACACACATGCCACATGCAACACTGACTGGCTGACTGGGTACGTTTGTATATATATATCCAACTGCCCATCTGACTAGTTAATTAATTAATTATAAGTCCAGCGATTAGCATATATCCACAGCTCAACTAACTGATTAGTCGAACGCAACCGAATTTATATATTACTATATTACTATATACACATGGGTGTATGTCATGATTTATTAGAGTCTGCCACGCCTACTTTTGCCTATTATTTGTAGTAACACATACCCGTTTCTCCATTTAGATGCAGGGTATCAAAAGCAGTTGAGCGACTGCGTCCGCTTTCATCGCATGTCCCACTGTCTAAAACTTCCATACACTGTCCATCCGTCCATCCGTCCGCATGTCCATCTGTTTGTCTGTCGCTGGGATTAGCTCGCTGATTACGTCGCATCAAAAACAAAGAAGAAGACGAAAAAAACCGCTTTCATTCATAGTTAGAGCCGAGAGCAACAAAAAACTGACAAACGGGTTATAAATGTTAAACGATTTGATAGATAAGATATACTCTATATGCTGTAAAGTATATATACGTACAGGTGAGTGTGTGTCAGTGTGTGTGAGTATGTGTGTGAGTATGTGTGTTGTTGCCGTTTGTTGGGAACAAGCTGCCGAGTGTCGCACTTAATTTGTTTAATTTCCTTGACGTTAGATGATGTTGCTGCTGTCGTTGTTGGTTCTCTTATCGCATACTCTAGACAACAAGATTTCCGATTTTAAAAGAATATCGATTAAGCTTTATATTAATTTAGACATTTTGACAACAGATTTTACTCCAACATTTGCTTGAGTTCGTTTTGAGATTACGAATCACATTTTTTGAAGATTTCTACATTCAAACATAATGAAGTGCATTTAGAACTTGAAGATGATTAAGTAAATATACATCTGCTTCTAGTTATCGCTTTTTAACGTGTTGTGCTGTGTCTCGGCCAATAATTTGTGATGCTGTGTGTACACCATATGAGTGCTGAACGTGTCCGAGTGCAGGCGAAGCAGCTGCAGTTACGAAAATTGCTAGACCAAACAAAAACCAAACTACTTAGCCGCACACTCGCGTTCGGTAATTGAAAATCGATAATCTCTTTGAACCAGTTTGGCTTTCATTCAGTCGTTCACTCGCTCACTCTCTCATTCGCTCTCACTCTCTCTCTCTCTCTCTCTCTCTCTCTCTCTTCGAATGCGGATCGGTAAACCGATGAACGATGGTCGATGGATCATCATCATCCGCCCGCTGCTGCTGTTGCTGTTGCTGCTGTTGCTCTGGCAGACCAATCGCCATGTTGCACACACAGAGACATTGAGGCAAGAGCATGAACCGCAAATCGTCTGCAAATTGCAACCACAAGCTAAGCTGAGCAGAGTATTCGTGGTTCTATAAAGGTAGTTTAAGAAGCAAAGGTGGAGCGTTGAAGCGGGTACTTTGGGGGGGTTTTTTCGATTGATTTTAGCACGCTTAATGGTTATTGGTTTAGGCTATGGCTGTGGCTGTGGGTATGAGTATGGGTATGGGTATTGGTATGGCAATGGCAATGGCAATGTCTTGGCTCGTTGCCAGTTTGCCAGTTGGCCAGTTGGGGTAATAACATCCATTTATTCAACAACTGCCACACCATAAATTACAAATAATTCGATTTACACAAAGATTTTCACTCTTAATGGCCCCTAAAATGGGCAAACGGATCCAACCGATCGACAGATCAACGGATCAACGGATCAGCGCAATTCATGCAGCGATCCAGCCGTGAAAATAATGATGAAAACAAACAAAACTTAATAAGATTTTGTTTTTTTGTTGAATTTTTGTAATGCAATTGCAATCAGTGTGATTGCTTCAAAAACCAAAAAGTATTGCAGTCGAGTATACACGACAGCCAAAGAACTATCCAAGATATTTTCAAGTCTATCGATACATAAATGTATAATAAGTATCTTAACTCATAGATAACTTATTTATATATATCGCATTGTATCTTTTTAATTATATATATCGCAAGGTACCTTTTTAAATAGAATAAGATCTGGTAATATACGGTATTGTTTCAAAATATCTATTACACCTTAATGGTTTTAAAGTTAGCTTTTGTAAAACTCCCGTATATATGTACTATTGATTTACAGGGTATATCTAAAAATGGTATAAACTTGCAGCTTACAAATTTTCATCATTTTTCTGAGGCTTTCCTTTCCTTGGATGTGGCTCACGTTTGCCTGGCACCTGAAATTGTTAATTATCAGCTTGGGTTTTGGTTTAACATTAACTTGGCCGAAAACATTAAGCCATTAACTTGGAACTTTTTAGCTGTTTTCTTGCTGCTCCTTCCGTTGGTTATTTTTTTTTTTTGCTTGATTCTGTTTGTTTTGGCCTGTCACCAAATGCCACAAATGCCATCCTAAATGGCAAATTAGTTGACCTGCTTCTGTGTCTACTCCTCCTCCCTCTTCACACTGTTGCTACTACTACTGCTGCTGCTGTTCCTGCTGCTCCTTTTTGGGCACGCCTAAAAATGTCTCCAATCTCTTGTTGGTTGCAGCTCGCCTCGTCTCCCTTCGATGCAGCTGCTGTTTGCGGCCTATTTTATTTCACATATTTGTACCCTGTAAATATTGGAAATGCTAACGAGGGGGTACCACTGAAATTGTATAAAAAAAACATATTTATAAGACAGATAGTAAACTGTTTACTCTTGACGATAAGGTTAGCTGGATTATAATGTGTTTCTGTATTTCACCATTAGCGCTTTTAATTATAGAACATCTGTTGGACTTGCTACTGGGTAAATGTCTAACCATTGCAATATATTTATGAGTATGCTGTTGCTTGTCTTGTCAGATTTTGCGGCGTTTCATACGTTCATACGTTGTGGCATGTGAGAAATGCAGCGATTGGCAATTTTAATTTGTTGCCCAGGAGCAGAGAAATTATAAATCGCATTTCGAATGTTGTTTGTGTTCTAGCCAGAGTTGAGTTAATTATCGGCAATTAGTAACTGTGGTAACTGCTCTCTATGCGCCTATTAACTCCCCAATCTCCCCTCCAACTCTTGTAACGCCTAACCCCATACCAATTGTCTAAGAGCGCGATGACGCCTCGGCATTTGGACGGGCCAAACGTTTGATCTACGCTTGAATGCAGCTCACACGGGAGAGTTAAATTCTGAAGAGAAAGAAAGAGAAACGAAGATACGGGGAAAGAGAGTGGAAAAGGTAAAGAGATAGAGGGTGAGAGAGACAGAGATCTAGCTGCCTGATTAGCCTAATCTAATCTTACACGCTAAACACCTACACACCTCAACAAAAGCTGAAGATGAAGCAGCTAGAGCAACCTATGAAGCTCATTAGCAGCCGCGTAGGGGCCCTATATGCAAATGGGGCAGATGAGATCCAAAAATAGCCCATGCGGGGCAACATGTGTAGATAGATAAGCTAAGGAGGCGTAGATAATGCCACTCTCGACTTTTTTATGCTTATTTAATTAGTGCATATGCGATTCAGATACAGATACAGATACAGATACAGATACAGATACCCATACCGCTTTAAATACGAATTTATTCAAAGCATTCGCTGCGTCTCAAATTGATTCCGATTATGCATGTATATATGTAGAAAATGTCTCAGCTATAATCAAATCGCTTGCTAAACAATAGCCAAAGACTAAGCGATCTTATCACCTACTACCTATATCATTTAATCAAATATTTGTATGCCAAACTAGCGGTATTATTTTTTAACTATTTTTTGACATAAAATAATAGTATGTAAAGCTATAAGAGAATTTAATGGGTGAGGTAAACGTATTAGATAAATGTATCAATTATGTATGGTTTATCAAAATTGAATCCCTGAAATAACTGAAAGATAGCTGTGATTATCTTCAACTAATAGACATATAGAAGATATTTTTTTTGAGTCTAAAAAAAGTTGAGGATTTTTGAAGTAATGAATTTTTGAGAAAGAAATACTAAAATAATAATAAATTTTTAATATTTAATATATTGTTGAATTGATGGTCTTATGTACTCTCTTTTTTTCTCTCTATCTTTCTCTCTTTCTCCTTATTTCCTCTCCTTGGTTTCTTGCTTCTTTACTCTATGCAGCTTTGCGTGTTGGTCTCTGTCTCGTGTTAAGTTGTTGCCGCTGCTGTGCTGGCTACCAATTGCAATGCCGGCTACAGCAGAGGTCTATAGATGCAGCATGTGGCATGTGGCATGTGGGCACTGGAGCAGTGGAGCAGCATGAAGGAGTAGCAGCAGCATCATCGTCACTTCTGTTGCAGCATCGACATGTCGATAAGGATCAATGTGCAGCAGGGCTACATTTCAATATCTGGCTGCCACTTTATGCTACCTATACACACACCCCCTCTGCCCCGTATCCCATTGCACTCGGCACACGCATGCATGCTTTGGGGCGTGGCTGTGGCAGGCACAGAAGGCGACAGCAACATGAAGCAACGTGTGCTATGGTCAACCATTTGCCTTGGGCCTGTCTATATAAACCGATTCGCATGACTCATGTGTATAAATTCATATATAGCTTTATTATTATTATGTGTGTGTGTGTGATATATAATCGGTAATATACTATATATACACATGTATGGCTTGCTTACTTTCCCATTTCGTTTTCTGTTTTTCGTTTTCGAGTGCTTTGACTTCTCTTTTTTATCAATCTGTGATAACTAATTGCTGTGGCGCCAAAAAAAAAAAAGAACAACCTCAACGAAAAGTTGCCCCTCCCCACTGCATATGTGAGAGCTTTGCCTCTCGAATGAGTCCCTGCTCCTACGCCTCTGCCTCGTTGTCTCGTGTGCATAATAAAAGTCACATCGTTACCGTTTTCTCTCACTTATAAGGGTCACTCTGAGACATATAGTAAGTGTATATATGTGTGAGTGTGTGTGTGAGTGTGTGTGAGTGTTTAGCGAGGTGTGTAATGACTTATACAGAAATTTGTAGCATTCGCCAATGGCCGCTTGGCGCTGAATGTGGCACAAATGCAGCTCGTTCGTTGGGCAGCGTGTGACATGCAACAGCGACAAGCAACAACAACAACAGAAACAGAAACAGAAACATTGAAATGCAAAAGTGAGCAATTATGGCAACAAGTTAATTACGAATCCAGCAGCCACAACATACAACATACAACAAACAACAAGCAACAAGTCACAGTGCAACATGAAACTTTTAACATAGCCCAAAGGCTGCCTTCAGGTTGCAGCTGCAACTGTAACTGCAATTCTCCAATTCTGGCGTTAATTTAATTTATGCAGACACAAAGCAACAACAACAAGTATAGCAACAATAACAATAACAACAACTACAACAACAACAGCAACATCAATAACAACACTGCATAATGTGAGCAGGGGAAAGGTAAAAGTGAAGATATGCCGCTCAAAGTAAAATATCCAAAAGTAGGGACAGAGCCGGACATTGGGGACTCTACGATTAGTATTTTGGGTACAATATAGTATTTTTCTGATAATATATTTTTTAATAGAATTGTATAGAAGATTTGGTAATCGATTTCGATAAATGATATAAAGCGGGTCTAAAATTATTATAGAGAAGTGAGGGGGAGAGATAAAGAAAAAAAGAGTAAGAGCAGAATGGCTATGAAGTATGAGGATAGAAACAAACTCAGAACAAGGCAAGGGAACGGTAATTGGGTAGAATCAACTGAAACTAATTTATAGAGTGGGACAAGAGAGCAGAAAGTGTGCCTTATGAGGAGCATTCATGTGTCGAGCATCAGTCGCAAGATTATGCAGAGAATTTGACGTTTAACATGACACTAATATGCCCAGTTGATGGATGATTCATTTGTTTATTGAGTCGATGCATGAATGAATGTATAAACAGTAGTCGAGTTGTCATTCATTAGTAGGATTTACAAAACTCAAGCTGACACTCAGCTTAAGCAGTAGCTGACTTAAGTTGGAGTTATTAACATTAAATTTTAGTGGATATGTTTGTATAGTATTCAATAATAATTATTTATAATATCTTATATGATATATGTCATTCGATGAGTTCTCAATGGTTTGCTGCTAGCTGAAACAGTTGATCTCAGTCTTTTCCAATATATATCATAAGTTCATCGTATACTCCTATCTATATGAATCATTATATACCAAAAGCTTACAAACTGTTCAATATCCACTATTCAAAACCCATAAAATGTCACATTTTAGCCGAAATTGTTAAATCGGTGAATCAAATCTCTTGTTTGTTTATCTGCAGCTGATTTTGAGCATTTCCCTCAAACAAGTTTGTTGCCTGTGTCTTTTGTTTTGCTGTGAACGAATTTATAATAACCGTCCCCCCCTCCACAAAATGTTTATGCAATTCAATTAACGAAAAGAAGAGCTTATATTTATTTATAACTAATGTGTTAGATAAGCAAAACTCACGCACGAAATCTAAATGTATTCACATTCATATGCATCTTCCATTCATAAATAAAACCAGATATGCAGAGAAAATGATGAAGAAAAACAAATCTAATTAAATTCTGCAGCTATGGCCATTAGTATGATTATTGTTGTTGTTATTGTTGTTTGTGTTTTCATTGATGTTGTTGTCGTTGTTGTAGCGAAAAAATTGTTCAATTTTTGTAAAGTTTAATCAAAGTGGCGCTAATTAGTTTGAGTCGTTTGGATAATTGCAAATTAAACGCAAACTTAATTGCGCCGACACACGAAACACACACATACAAACACACAAAGTACACACACACGGACACACATTAAACACACACACACATACAACACACACATTCAAACACACGCACACATGCAATTACAGCTGCCAGGCAAAAAATCAACTACAACAACTGCAAATAAAGTTGCCTTACAAAAAGTTGAAAATCTCAAAAGGAACGAATGCAACAGTCGAGTGTGCAACTTGTACTTTGAAGCTGTATAGCCCAGTGATTCTGTTGTATAACGATTCAAAAAGTATTATGTTTGTATCTACATATAAAAGATTATATTGGTATAATTAAGGAATATATAATTTTTTCATTTAATTTTCCATATCTATATTAAACTTTTATTAAACGAGCATACCCTATATTGTAACGCAAGGGTATACTATTTAATATATACATTTAATGCTGTGCATTTGCAGTTAAATTGAATTAGAGAATGATTTAAACAGAGTGATTTTTTGTGCAAATATAGATGTTTAACTCTAGCTAAGGTTGAAGGGGGCTTAACCATGACTACGATAAAACAATAGACATTGGATGAGGATTAGTGGGGGTAGTGTATGTGTCGTAATTAAAATGCCGTCTTTTAATGTCAGCGCTAATTAGTCGAGCTTAATTAATGATTATTAATATGGTTGTTGCCCGATATTGTCGCACATATCTCAAAGTGTTCCTTCGGTTCACCCCACATCGATTCGATTATTATGCAAATTAATTGGTAGCGTTTGCATTTGACGAACTCATTGAAAATGCATGAAACGTAGTCGCAAAGAAAACAAAACAGAATCGATGAAAAGAGCAGACTAAAGCGAAGACGACAAGTCAAGCTAAAGAGCAGGGCACCACAAAAAAAAAATGAAGAGGGAAAAATTGGCCCCGCAGGCCTTGGTCAAACATGATTATCACAGTTCCACCTCATCATCTTGGCAATTACCATGCACTGCGCTTCAGGAGAGCCAGAGGTACGGACCAAAGAAGCCACAGAGCGAGAGAGAAGGAGAGTGAGAGGAAGAGCGATGCTGTAGCAGTGTCTGCAAAGCAAAGACAAAGCTAACCAAATATATAAGATCTGGTAATCGAATTAAGCAGCTTCGTGTTTTATAAATGTTATCATAAATATTCCATTTTATTAATTACCACGCATAATTCAACACACAAATATCTTTGAAAACGAAAAAAAGATACCGTATATTGTTTATAGAGAACTGAAAATACTCTTAGATGGGTGGCATGGTTTTTTTTCGATATGATCTAAGAGATATTACCTGTTTTTATAGAAAGGCTCACTAATCTTGAAGAAATACATATTGAAAATTTGATCTAAGGATCAAATATTGCAATTTATAATAGAACCCTTCTCTATAAATATTAAACATGTTACACGTATACCAAGAAAAACTATATGACTACAATACCCTATTAAAAAGGCAAACAAAAATACACGCAAACACCGCAGTCACATTGAGAGAAATCGCTGAACGGCGTCGGCGTTTGTCGGGGTTTTTGGCCTGTGTATGTGTATATATGTTTTTTCCCTCCAATATTTTGTTCGACATTCGTTTGAGATTCATTGGAACCTTCGTTTTTGGCCAAGCTCTCATTAACATACTTAATTTGTTTCTAATTTATTCATAAATTTATATTTGTAGCACCCTCCCGTGGTAACGTTTTTTCTTTCTCTCTCATTGTTGTTGTTGTTTTTGCCGAGGCAACTCTGATTTATGTGGCATTTGCTGATTAATGGCAACCTGGAGCCTCGAACTGGCTGTGAATCAGTTAAATGTTTTTTATTCGTTCATGTTTTTGGCCCTGTTAGCGCTTCCTCTAAGTAGGTGTTGTTACGCATATTAGGGCTCCGCCATTTGTAAGCTCGGCTCATGTGTAATTTGTGGGTATTACACTTGGAAAAATGACCAGAACTAAATGCATTTACATATATAATCTACTGACAAATTTCCTTCATGCTTTTTATAAATTTCTCTAAACTCAAGTCAAAAAGTTTTTTATCCAGGAATTTTAACAAATTCTTTTACCAGAGGAATGTTGTGTATAATCGAACTTGATTATGTACGAAATCAGAATTTCTAATGTATTAAGGAACATCTCGATAAATTTCTATTAAATTACGTCTCTTTGAAGTGTGGAAGTTTACGAGTATCCGAATGGTTAAGTTTAAAATATAATTTTTTTTCTTTTCCAAATAATTTTTTAATTTAAGATTTGTTAGAAATTTCTTCAAGTGTAGCTACGACCCGTGAAGTCAATAGAAGGGAAATAAAAGCACCGATTTCGGTGTATTGTTTCTGTGTATATCACAAACAGTTTGACGTCTGTGGTTTGGTTTTATTAATGGAAATTCCGTGATCGGTTACATACATAAAATGCAAGGTCCGTTTCGAATAACTTATGGGAAGTAGGAGGAGCAACAGTTGCTGTAGGAGCAGGAGCGTAAGGTGTTTATAGCTAGATCTAAAGTGAACCAAAGATGGTATTCTATGGAAGAAACAATGCTAGCTGACCACATCGCCACTGTGTCCGTTCTGGCGCAGTAGCTCCAGTTTTAGTTCGTGCTCCCTTGCCTTCAGACGCAGCGCAGCTATGGACGAAGTGCGTCGATCCTCGGGCGGCGTGGCAGCGCGTGCAGCTGGCGGCGCAGCCAGCTGACGCTGCGGCGAATGTGCATGGGGTAGCGTATGACCATGAGCGTGAGCGTGTGCCAGGGTCAGCGGCACAGGCGAGGTTTGGGTAGGCGAACCGGGTGGCGGTGCCTGATGGGTTAGCGATATGCCCATGAGCTGTTGCGGTGATAGCTGAGCTGGCGGCGGCGGTGGCGGCTGTGGTTGTGCTTGGCCAGGAGAATTTGGTGGCGAGGCGAGAAGCTGCTGATGGTTATTGGGCGAATGCAGATCGGGTGAGCCCACCAGCATGGGCGGCTTGACAGCCAGTGCCGGCGGCAGAGGTGCTGCACGTGGATGCGGCACAGCAGTCATATTGGCCAGCAGTGACTGAAACGAGCTCGAAGGTGAGTACATGGAGGCCATGCCCGGTGGCAGCATATGCGGAGGAGCCCTGTAATTGCAGACATTCATGAATTATAACACACATTAGCTAAGATGTGTCCCCATTTGGCTTACCGCTGGAACTGATTGAAGTAGCTTGATGGTATCATGGGTGCTGCCGATAGATGTGGATAGCGGAAGGCGGCCAGGTTGGCGGGCGTGTCGAAAGGTTTGCGCAGCTGGAAGCCCAAGTGGGTGAACGGATTCGGTGGCAGGGCAGCACCCACCACTTGCTGCATGCTGGCGGCGCCGCTGGGCAAATATGGATTGTATGGATGCGATTGAGGTCCAACCTTCTCTTGTTTGCGCCACTTGGCGCGTCGATTCTGGAACCAGACCTGCAACATAAGGCAAACAGATAGAGGGAAACGTGAGCTAGAGCCTTGTATGTGTTTGTGAGTTGAGTTATGTGTTTAATACAGGCTACTGTATGCCTATATCCCTAACATTTGCTTGTGACCAGCCAGGGGCTGACTCTTCAATTAAGAGGCGTGGCATATTGAAAACGCCCATTTAATTAGTTTTTAACATAACAATTCTGGATTCGCGTCGGAAAGAGTTCTCCGGTAGTCTGATTGCACTCAAGACACTGTCTCAGTTATTACACTGGAAGAAATTATGTTAATAATATAACATTTATTTTTATGTTGATAATTTTCTCACGGTTCAGTGTATTATAAAGATTTACTTCTGCTCTTTCATGTAAGTTTTTGTCAGTGTATATTTGAAGTTTGAGAGCAAGTCCCTATGGGGTCCCATTGCAATTACCGCTAGAAATTTATGTAAACAAATAATGTTGTTTAGCATGGATAGGTAATTAAAAACCAGACCAAGACCCAGAGATACCCCTACTTCATTTTGCAGTACCGTCGTCTAGAAATTCCGAACCGGATCAGCATGTAATGACTGGCACTAAAATTGATTAGCAGCGTTTTTTTTAGGTTTTGAGTTTTTCATTTGTGTTTTATTTTCATTGGAGCTCATCTGGTAGCCAATTCATTAGCTACGACATGCTCCATTATTTTTCAATTTTCAACATTGTTAAACTTCAGTTAGAGCACGCGATTCGCTTCCAAACCACAAGTACTTAGACCATTTTGGGCTAGGGTGTTAGTATTATGATTAGCTTTTTGCGTTTACCTGTATCCGCGCCTCGGTTAATCCAATTTTCATCGCCAGCTCTTCTCTGTAAGATATAAAGAACAGTAGTAAGAAATATAATACAGCTTTCAATAGATCATTCTGCATAACAGATAGTTAATCAGAGTGTAGTAAAAACTTGTAAACCTTTGAGAAATATTACTCTATAAACTGAGCAAATAATTGAAATGATATTGTATTATAAAGGAGATCGAATAGCACTTAAACTTTAACATTTGGGCCGTAAAAACTAACTAAGCGACTAGATCGTTGTTTTCCACATGTTTGATTAAACTTTTGATTGAATTAGAGAGCTAATTTGAATGTCGTCTAATCATTTTATCATTATAACACAATCTTAGTTGCTGTACGATGTACCTCTCTATGCGATTCTCAATGAATCATAGTATACAGCATGGTCGCTCTCGGCGATTCTCATGTCAATCGAGTGAGCAATAACAAAAGCTGTTGGCGATTTATAGCACTTAATTGATTGTTGAGTATTTAAATGAACTGGTCGAAGAAAACTCGCCCACAGCAAGGCACAAAGTTGCTCTAATTGTTGTTGCCTTATTGACAATATTATTAAGTTTTATTTTATTTTATTTTATTTTTATTTTATTTTTTTTTTTTGCTTTCGTGCAAATCCAATTAACAACTGCCTGCAGTCTGAGAGATCTAATTTATGGCAATTATTATTGTTGCAGATATTTTTGTGATCTTTGTGGGATTTGCTGTATGTTAATTGCTTTTTTTCAACAGCAACTAAACACGAACCCCATAGACTATACAGACTATACATACAACCCATGAAATTTGGTTATGAGAGACTAAAAATCTTGCTCTAGTTGTGACACCCAGGGGGGCATTATCAATGTTTATAGATTTTCCATATTGAGCTCGTAAAAATGCTGTAAAACTTCGAAACGTAACAGCTTTTTGAGCTTTTTGTGCGTTTGGTTTGGAGTTTTTTATGTAAATGCGACATAATTCGATTTTATCTATTGTCATATTAAGCATTCTTTCAATCTCCATCTCCATCTCCATCTCCATCACCATCATCATCTGAATCTCACCTCGTAAACACGTCCGGGTAATGGGTGCGCGAGAATGCCTTCTCCAATTCTTCCAGTTGAAAACTAGTGAAGGTGGTTCTATAGCGTCGCTGCTTACGCTTTGGAGCATAATCGTCCGTCTCACAGTCGCTGTTTGGATCCGAAATGGGGCTATTGGTGCCGCCGCTGGCGCCGCTTGGCACTAGGGCAGCGGCGTTTGTAGCGGCGGTTGCCGTAGTGGCAGCAACAGCCCGATCGGCTATAGCATCCGGATGTGGGTGTGGCGAGTGTGCTAGCTTTGCTTCTTGTGGTAATTCCTCCAGTTTGACCTCCTCTGATATGCCCATAATCCAAGAGGATTACGTGTGGATGCTGTAACAACAAGAGAAAAGAGAGAGAAAGAGAGAATTGAACATATTTATTCGATTAGTCTCGCATTAGAGGTTTGTAATTCAATCAGAGCTAAACATGCAATTATCGTGCACTTTATTACGCCAATTTCTGTATAATTTTCTATAGCCATCAAGGCTCCAGCCTGAGGTTACAGCTGCGGTTGCACCTTACTTGCGTGAAGCTCACTCTACACTAGTCAACACGTCAAATAATTGAGAAAATGTTGAAGCGATTGATTATCTACTACGATAAGTGTTTTTAAAGCTTCTTCGATAAAAGGTGTAAGTTTATTGAATGCCCAGTTTATTGGCGTTATAATCATCATGAAATCAATTATTTTATTGGGATTTTAGAATGTGTTTACGTTTCTTGTGTTGTATATGTTTATGTTCCATCAAGCTTTACGAACTGTACTTTAAGAACGCTATAAAACGAGGCGCTGTCTCAATTTGTCTGCAGTCGAGTGTTGTGATCGTTGGAGTCAGCGAATTGTGGTCTAGCCGCGTGCCTTATGATCGACTGGGCTGTGTGGCAGGTCTCAATGCAAATCGATGGTCAACTAACTAGACATGGGCTGAGAAAGAGAGACAGAGGGAAACAGACAGATGGACGACTAACTAGCAAGACGGACAGAGGAACAGACTGACAAGCTGCGACTCTTGCAACTCAGCTGATCTTTCATCAACACGTTTGCACAAGCTGCCGGGGCTGGAGTTTATTTAAGCTGGTTCTTGGCTTTGAGTAGTTGTTGTTGTTATTGTTCATGTGCAGATCGTTTGGAATTTTAATTAAATTGGGCGGCAACTTCATTTTCATCATCATCAACGGCCGTGCAACGCGGCCACAAAAATAACCGCAACACGGAGGCAACTCTGGCGATCAGATCAGGGAAAATATAATGGAAATACAATATATACAGGTGGCAGTGGCAGTGCTTGTCAGTCAGTCCATCATACCATCACTGGCTCATTCGAGAGACCTTTTGGCCATTTCTTCTTCGAATTTTGTTTAATTTTTATGTTTTGCTAATTAATATACAATGTTTCACTACAATCACAATTAAATGCGTTTGCCAAAAATGTAAACCTTACAATATTTTCTGTGATTCTTACTGTGTCTCCTCTTCACTCATTTCCCCCACTGTTCTTCACCGTCTGTAAAGTATTTTTTGCGCTTTCAATCATTCCGGTTCTGGCCAGGTTGATTGATGGCCCCTGCCTTAAGTTGTCGTTGTTTGTGGCTACCGTTGACATTTCGCCGTTTCATTTCGTTTTGTTTCGTTCCAACCCTGATGCGGACTCTGACTGTGTATACATATATATCAAAATTGTCGAAATACCTTGTTAAATGGCAAATTAGTGTGGTTCTGATTGATTTAGTTGCATTCTTGCGCCAACCCAATGAAGTTGCAATCTTTTACCATCCGACAATGCAGAGACAACGTCATTATCTTTATGATTGTCATTGGCATCATCATTGTGTTTTATCATCTCATCTCTTTCTCAGTCAAACATAATGATCATTATTTCCCCAAATGGGTCAAAATATACTGAGTATTATCACTCATTCGGGCATTATGACTAAGTAGTAACGTTTGTTCAAGTTAGAACTAAACTCAAAATCTTTTCAACTGTAGAAAAGCCTCTAGTTAATAGGTGTGTTTTATACAATGTTAAGTATGATAACTATTATTAATCTATACTACGTTTTTTTTTTTACAGATCTGTTTTGCTGCATTAAAACTGTCGGTGAGTACATGAACATTACACAGTACAATATAATTTGAATTATAGTATATAAAGTATTCATCAATCACAATTAAAAGATGCTCAGCGAGCTTTTTATGTACATTTTTATAGTGTAATTTCATTAGCGCTAAATGTGTTTTAATTTGAAAATTTATTAATTTCCGGCACGATTTATTTTTAACATCTTATTTACTTGAAGTAAGTTGTTCGATTCTTTAACTTTGTAACTTAAACACTATGTATAGATATTATTATTATTCTAAAGAGAGCTCATTATTGAACCTATTTAAACTAGCTAGAGCATTCAGACTTCGGTTTGATTGCAGTTGAACGTGTGATAGTTGTTTTTTTCTTCATTCATGTAATAACTGAGTTCATAACTCATTACTCAAACTTGTGTAGAGGGGGGGAACTCATCAAGTCATCATTAATAACTTTTATTATGATTCGTACTGTCAGTATTCGAATGTTGTTAACAAATTCCTCACATTGACAGCTGACAAACTTAATTCGTCGAGCCCACTTGGACCGCAAATTATTAAATTAGTTGTACGAATTGCAATTATGGGAAATTTTCAACCCCCAACACACTTCCCCACCTTTCATTCGCTCCTCCATTACTGACTCTGTTATCTACTAGAGCCGTGGTTTATCTCTCTCGATCGTAAAATCGCGTTGATTAATTCATATCATGCGAACTGTGAAAATGCAGTTTGTCTTGGGGGTACATGCAGTACCTCTATCACTACTAACTGTACAGTAGAGCCTCGCTATTAGAAACCCTCTACATCACGCTGTCGGGACTTGTGTTATGTGCGGAATTTCAGTCTGTTCACTTTGTTGTCGAGCCGCCTTGTATGATGGTATTTGTGTTACGACTTTATTACTAGCCAGTGAGGTGCGTGAAAGAGATAGATTATGTGTGTGCAAGCGAGATGGAGGTAGACCGAGAAAGAGAGGGAGAGATTGCGTTTTGTGGCCCTGATTGACGTTCTTCTTAGTAATTAAAAAACTTTTCACTCAAACTGTCAACTGCTGACGTCGACGCGTAGTCAGAAGCCAAGTTGGTACCTGAAGCTGAGCAAGATGGCAATTTGGTTTTCATGGCTTCATTTAGCAAATACACTTAGCGGAATAACATAGAAAATTGAATGAAGATAAATCGATTACAAATAGAGGTTTTTATTCCTTTATATATCACTCGGAAGAAACCCGTCTTCGCTTATAACAGGGTCTAAAAAATACTGCATGTGTGCTCAATTTAAACTTGTTAGTGAAAAATTTCGCTGAGTGTACTAAGCAAGCAGGACTAATCAAGTTAGCGCTGGTTTTTACTAGCACTTGTTCTGCCCAATTGCAGTTAGTGCGATTTCCTTCTATGGTCAATTGACAATGCGCTCCCCCGCCCTCAAACCGCTGCATACCTGCTGGGAGGAGTATATGAAGTACTCTAACCAATGATCACTCGTCGTGTCTAACTGTTTGACACAAACGCGTACACTGTGAGAAAGGCGTGCGTTGTGCCACACTGTTATAGAGGCGACCGATTGCTTAGGGTCCACATGCTAATCAGTGTAAGCGCCAGTCTTCTCTGGGTCTATCCAACTGTCCGTTTGACCGTCTGTACGTCCGTCCGTGGGGCAGTCTGTCAATCTGTCAGTCATTCTGTTTGTCAGTCAGGGAGTTTTCAGCTGAGCAGGCCAGACTTGTTTGCGGTTGCTTGTTTCGTTTAGAGATAAGCTCCATTAGTGTCTGGAAATTATTTAAGACCCCAGAATCGCGATTCGACCATCCCAACTTGCAGTTTGCCTTGTGTGTGGGTTTCTTGTGACTTGCGGCAAAAAATTAAGAAATTAATTCAGCATAACTAGTTCGAAGTATTTATGCAAAAAATCTTTTAGTACTGTTACATATTTATGCATATGTGGGTCTAGTCGACCCGATATCGTTAACGTTAATTTCAAAGATAATTTCGTTTCAGTTCCGGTATAAGATTAGTTCCGATATCACCTACAGTTCATCTTGTTGAATGTCTTCTTTGGAGTGGGGCATTTTTTCTGATACGAGGTAGTTTGGCAACATGGGGTTGCAGGTACTCTCCCCACACTTTTGTCAAGTCGATAAGCATCAATGTTTTGCCCTGTTCTCGCATCAATTTTACTCCTCACTAAGCTCCTGCCTGCCCTGAGCTCCTACATTGCGTTGAGTGTTGTTTTTATGGCTGCACTTTTGTGTTTCTTGAAACTGAAGACTAAAGACTGAAGACTCGAAACTGGAACAGCGACTGGCATATTTCATGTTCGTAAGGGAGCAGCAGTAACAGGAACGGAGCGGGCGGAGAGTTTCAGGGAGTCGTCGTCAGGTAGAGAACAGCAGAAAACAGAAGCTCTTTTCTGGCATTTTGTTAATGCGTCGACTTGGTCTTGGTCTTGGTCTTGTTCGTGTTGTTGACTGGACCACTGCCTCCTTTGCGTATCGTGTATCTCTTGCTTCAGTTTATTTATGGGTTTACATTAGGCTAAACCACTTTAGTCACACTTTGATGATCAGCATTGTAGTAAGTTGCTGCTGTCGCCCTTTGTCTCCATCTACAGATCTCTCATATTGGCCTGCTCGCGCTCTCTCTCTCTGTCTCTTTTGATAATGGCAAACTTTTTGGGTGGCGCTGAGCTCGCTCATAAATGATAAGGTAACTTCTGCTCAAAATGTGTGGTCTGCAGTTGATGGATTGAACGGAAAATAAAGACAGACAGAGAATGAGAGAAAGACTGGGAGAAAAAGAAAGAGAGTGAGCGAGAGTTTCATATCATCTAAGCCCACCTGCCTCATGCAACATCATCACTTTGATAAGGTCAATTATGAATCTACGTAGCGACAATTTCAATGAGTCACCCCAAAAAAAGAAAAACAAGCAAGAACAACAACAACAACAACAACAACAACGGCAACAAAACATTAAATTGATAGCACGAGGAGGCTGCACCTGAGCTGCGACTGCAGCAACGACTGCTCCGGCTGCTGTTGGCGCCGGCTGTAGCTGCGGCCGAAGACGCGCCAGGTGCGATAAGCTGGCATTCTTCTTGGGCGCCGCCAGTGGCGCTACGAGCTCAGTCGCTGCTTAGCGTACATTATGGGCTCTCTAATGCACACACACATTCTTATATTATATGAATGCATACAGTCAGATATTCATAGGGCGAGATGGACAGACTCAGTCTCTATGCACAATTATAATTAGTTTATTCATATCCTGTGTCGAAACCTCAGGCCCAACCTCATTTGTTGATGGCGCAATCTTAATTCAATTTGTTGGACATCAAATTGTAAGGAATTAACGACTAGCATATACCCTTCCATATGGCCTACTTAGTAATTACAATAACTTCCTTAAAATTGTTCTGTATTTTCATTGGGAAACAATACTACTCTCATATTACATATTACATATATGACCCACTTTAATGTTTAATTTTGTATCGAATTTTTTTTATTGAGATCGATTATTTAGAGCATTTATAGTTCGTTATCGTTGGTATAGGTTTTTCTTGGGTCTTGTTCGTTTTCCTTACGAACGCCCTGGCCACCCTAATGGAAGAGTTGCTGACGGTAGCTAAAGGTAGTTGCTGTTTGTGTGTCTTGTTGTTTGCTGCCTGTCGCAGATTGAAGCTGAGTGAGTCAGGTTGAGGCAGAGCGCGTAGCTCGCTGCGAAGCTGTTGATGTGCCTGATGCGGGGCCAATTACTCATAAAATGCATGTTAAAAACGAAACGGAGGAGAGAGAGACAGTGAGACACAGAGAGAAAGAGAGAGCAAGAGGGTTATAGTGCTGTTGTTGAACAACTGTTGCGCGACGCCTGGCGTTGGCTTTCAGTCAGGTTAACAGAGAAACGAAACGGAGACTCATGACTTGGGGATGGAAGACTGAGAAACTGCGGACTGTAGACTGTAGACTGTTGAGAGGAGACTGTAGAGTGTAGAGTGGAGACTGCATCCGTGTCTGTGGCCTTTGTCATTGTCTTGTTGGGGTTTGATAAGAGAGAGACGCAGATGCAGACGTACAGCAATTTGGGGACGTGTCTGTGCTTGATATTTCATGTTCATGCATGTGCCATTTGTGTGTGGGGCACCAAGGAATTAATGAAGCATATGCCAGGCGCCAGCGCTTATCGGACAGAGAAAGACTAACAGAGCGGGAAAGAGAGAGAAAAAGTGAGAGAGAGAAAGGGAGAGCGCTAGTGAAAGAGAGTGTGTGCGGCGAGAGTGAGATAGAGCTAGTCAAAATTGACAAATGACAATTCTAATTGGGAAATGTTTGAACTGAAGCACTGCGCAACGCGTAACGTATCAAATCAGCGCAAAAGATAGATAACTTCACATTGTATCTGTCAGATACGAACTGTGAGACGTTATCTATGTGGACAAGTTTTAATTGTGTGTCGGTCTAATTAAATTGAACTGCAGAAATACCAATCGAAAATTGAAGATCGTCTGTATGCCTTTGAGTATTTATTTCATACATATTTTAATTTTCCATTCGAAAATCTAATCGTTTGATAGATCTATATAGCACCTGGAGTATCTATAGACTTGCAGATGTTACCACAGAGATAGTTGCGTCTGTTTGCGTCATGAACTTTTGCCAAATTAACTATTAAACAAGTCACATGAGTATTATTGTTAATTAAATCAATGGGAACTTCTAACTTTTGACAGTCGGATGCACTTGACAGTAAGATACCCTAATGATTGACTTGTTTCATTCTTTTTAGTGAAATTTGTATATCATCTTTCTGTAGTTTCCCGGTTCGATGAGAATGTATAGCTTCGTAGATAAGCGAATAGGTCTAGATAAGCGAATAGGTATACAATGAAACGACCTTTTTTTTTACTGCGAATAGGGTATAATAATCGTTTAACTCTCCGTACACAGTCTATCGTTCTATAATACTCCTAGAGGAAGGGAGCTTATCTGGTTTGTATGACGAGTGACCATAGCATATCTTAAAGACTGTCCTACAATTCGTTTATTGCGTTTATTTGGTTCGTTTTTCAGTGACAAGATTATCTGTGAGACAGTTAATTTCATTTATTTTGTATTTGTATGAGGAACAGTTGAAGAAGCTTTAATAGATATTGCTGCGTAATCGAATGATTAATTTTTCAATTAAAAAACCCCGCCATAAATATATGACGGGGGTTTTCATTGTCCAAAAATTTTATTCAGACTTAAAAATCTGATTCAGGCAAATGCAGCAACGCGCTGATGTTCTGGTGCCTGATGAATGCCAGCAAGTGTTGAAAGCATAGTTTCAATATGTGGTGATGAAACCATGTAATAGATCGTCTGCGCATCACGACGTGTCTATACCAGATCCAGTGCACGCAACTTCGCAAGGTGCTGTGAAAGTGCAGACTGGCTAAGATCTATTGCTTTCGCCAAAGCGCCGACAGACATTTCATTGTGCAATAATTTGCATAAAATAAGTAGTCTCTTATTATTAGCAAGTGCTGATAAGAAGTCGGCTGCGGAATCTGCGTTATCTACTAAATCAATAAAATTATTTTCTGTCGTCATTTGCGGTCATACCCCCGTAAGACAGCATAAGGTTAAAA
>JBANCZ010001567.1:0-20643 GCA_037040025.1 Sphaerogastrella javana | reverse complement strand
TTGTTGAAACAATTAAATATACTATAGACGAAAAAAAAAAAAAAAGAAGAAAAGAACAATAATAAAAACTTGTTTGGTAGCAAAAAAAAAAAAAAAAATTATAGAGATACTTTCACTTTAGCAAATGTTGCGGGATTGAATGAATGGGTTTTCTTTTATTTATATAAATTCTTAGACATTTAAGAGAAAAATCAACAACAAATCATTTTTTATATTGTACAATGTCATATAATTTGTATAGGTAAAGCTTTATTCAAGTTATAAATGGCATATAAGAAATCTCTTAAAGACTTTCGTTACAAATAATTCAATTCAAAAATATAAAGAGATTCTAAGGGATAGCAAAAAAAACCTATTAATCGATTATTTAACCGAATGATTAATTTTAATCTTGCGACTACTTACATTATACATTATATTACACTTTTTTCGGTTTTCGGTTTTTCGATTAAATTGAAATTTTTAGGGAAATAATAGATTATTGTGCATCATAGATTGATCGTGTCATCCCTAGAGATACTGTCATATGTTTGTTATTTACAGGGTACACCTGGCCTTGTTTTGTTTGTTAGCTCTATGAATGGCATTCCAAAAGATGCTGCAATCTGCAGATGCTGAAAAATGAGGGTGGTGCAACTGAAGAGGGGGGGGCAGTATATTCATAAAGTAGCTATGATTGAATATGTTTAACATGTTGAACAAATGTTACAGCATGCATATCAAAGTCAGGAAATTATTATTACAACTTTTTAACAGCTTCGTCAAATGTGTTTATTTTCAAACATTTTTTTCTTTCAGCTATATTTTTTTGGCTTTTTCCCCCCCCCCCCCCCCCTTCGTAGTTACTGATGCTTCTTTACATGTTTCGCATTCGGTTATAACTCAAAGTTTAAGTTTCAGTTGTGGTTTTTGGTTTTGGTTTTGGTTTTGGTTTTGGTTTGCTTTTCAATTCATTAGCATTACATGGCTTCCGTATTTGGCGCCGCCGTCCGTCCATGGGCCACCAAAATCGTTAACAATATGGGTCATAGCTGCCACCATAAATGGGGCCTCAGGCTCTATGGAAAAAAAAAACATTTACAGCTACATATGCGCTCAAGCGGCCTAAAGCAGCCAAAACAACGGCTATAGAAGCAACAGCAAATCAAGTGCAACGGTCGAATTCGACCATCAATCGATACAATAAACATTTGACATTAAGATACCCTATAAAATATTTATATATATTTATATACTATTTAGTATGTGCTAATAATATTATAATGTTCGCGCTATATGTGAGATATTAACTTTGTGTCTGTTAGAGATCGTAAGATACCCCTTTCGATCATTTTCAATGGGTATTTTAAATGTTATTTTATTTTTTTTATTATGCTAAATCAGCAGCTATTGGTTTGGTTCGTGAAACATAATCCATTTGCTGGAAAAACAATGCAATAATGCATTAATATCGCCTGCATTGTTTGCTTCTCTTTGTGCGGTGTGTCGCATTTCCCGCGCTTCTAATCGCTTTCCTCGATTGTTCTTGCTTATGCAAGCACACATTTTCAACTTATTAATTGATAAAACCCAATGCCAACTGGGGCAGGGGGCTATGCGGGCTATAAGGAAATGACATTGGTGGTTCGTCTTCAGTTACACACAAAAGACAGAGAGATAGAGGGAGAGAGAGAGAGAAACTAAGAGAGACATACAGTATCTGCGGCTAAATGCGCATTAAAATGATCGATAAACAAGTGATTAATATTAATTATTATTAGTTTATTCTCTTAATGTGATCATCACTATTAGCCATTCATTTTTTATTTTGCTATTTGTTCAAAGAAATCTTGAATAATTTCTATAAATAATATGCAATTGCAATTGATATTTAAAGTTCGATTGATTTCTAATAAATTCTTGAAAATTATTACAATATAAATATCTTATATGAGGTATATCTGTATATGTAGTTATATATATATTAATATATATATATGAATTAACCGTTCATATTTATCACTAGATATTCAAAACTCCAGCAATCTCGCCGTTTAAATAATATAGCAAACAACTTTCAAGAAATCTTAGATATTTGTAATGAAAAAATACCATAATTTTTTATTTCTTTTATATATTACAATTCACCTCCTTATATATATTATTGTATAGGTTAAACAATGCGCAATTTTTTGTATGACATTTGCCGTTTAAAGACTTCCTTTTAATAAATGACAAAGACTGGGGGCAAAACATATACCTAATACTAGATTCATGCACTTGACACTTCGACACTAATCGAGTTGCATTCAAAGTGTGAATGTTATATATACATAAAAATACATTATATACCTTAAATATATACATATATATATTTATAATATAAGAAGTAAAAAAAAAAATAGACACATAATTAGCCGCAGACTGCCTCACCTTCAGAAGCGAGATTGTAAAAGAGACCTAACCTATAAGCCGGGCTAACTAGCTTACTGATTTGGTGGCTAACCGAATCACTGACTGACTGACTGACTGACTGATTGACTGACTGACTGGCTGAGTGACTGAATGACTGTATGAATGTATGACTGTATAAGTAAGTGGCTGAATCAGTGAGTGCCTTGTTGTATGGAGCGCATGTGGTGCACTTTACGCAATCGCGAAATGCGTTGACAGCTGAGAAGAGCTGAGAGTATGCGAGTATTGGATGCTTTTGGCTTAGTACCAAAGCACGATAATGGATGGATTAACGATTAAATGCATGCATTACTATATGTATATATATATATACATATAAGTATGTACATGCCACATATATATATTCACTGTATGTGTAAGTATATTGAACTGGTTTCCCCATGTTGATGTTTGTCTTTAAACTTAAACGCTTGCGCAATACAATTTCGGATATCTAATTCGTCTCTCTCTGTCTCTCTCTTTCTTTCTCTCCCCCTCTCTCACATACACTCTTTCTCTTTATCATTCTCTCGCTCTCACTCTATCTTTCTTTTACTTTAACGCCCGCTTTACCTCCTTCAATGTCTCTTTCTCTGAGTGCAAGCAACATTTCAATAATTCCAATAGCGCCTGATGAACCGAACACACACACAAACACACTCACATACACACACACACAAACACACACACACACACATACGCATTCACTATGCCGCATGGTGTTGCCATTAACGGCACATATCGAATGCCCCGTTGGCCGTTGAAACAGTGGCCACACAAGTTTGTTGCCTAAGTCATTCGTTTGGTTGACATCAACTACCGCAATCTGTGCTAGAATTTAAGCAGCATATCACCCGCTCCACCAGATGCGCCGCTGCTTTCTCTACCTCTTCCTAGCTGTCTCTGATTTGTGCACTTTGCATGCGCATTTCGATTGCATAAGCAGCAGCATCACATACGATATAAGCTATCTTCCATCTCTCCCCCCTCTTTTGTCGCACTCTCTCTCACAAATAGCAAACCAAACTGGTTCGTCTGCCCCTGTGAGCGCCTGCCTGTTGGTTCCTGTCATGGCTAATGGCCAAACGGCAAACGTCTAGATGCCAACGGGCAATGGCCAATGACCAATGGCCAATTGTGAATGACGTCAGCTGTGAATGCACAGTTCTAGACAGCTAGACAGCTGGCAAACGATTGCCATTGACCCAGACTCCAACAGTTAAAAGAATTTCATTAAATATATATTTTTATATATTATATATGTATATGGTTTATTAAGATATTTATACAGTTCTACCATATGCTGCTACTATTCATTTACACTCCATCAATGCTAACAATTCTATGCAAAGCCAACCACATATCTGATTAACATATAAATGGTGAATTCTAGCTATTAATTAATACGATTTTATGATTTTCAACACTCATTGATGCTGCTGTTCATATTCTTAGTCTGTCTTTAAGTTGGTTAAATATTCCAAAAATATCTAAACATTTAATTATGCCAACTAACTTAATTATCTATTTGACAGACAAGTTGGCCTAATATTTAATGTCTTCTTATTCAATTGAATTTAATTATCGCATGCTACTTAATATTTCTATCAGTAAACAAATAATGGTAAGTTCATACAAAAGACCAATAGACAAACATAGTTCAGTCGAAGCGTTTTTTCATCAAGATTATAATTATATTATATTACTTTATAAAATATGTTATAATACTTTATGAAATACATTATAATACTTTATAAAATTTGTTACATCTTCCATCCTTCCCCAATGTTCACACATTTCAAGCCTTACACAAGGTTAATACAACCCAGAATAACTTTAATTAAAACAGAGTAACTAAAAAATTCGACTTAGTAAATACATAAATCATAGTATGTATTAAAACTCAAAATTGTATTTAGTTCTGTATAGTTATACGAAAATTAAACAATTTTCGCTGTTTTCAGTTATGAATGAAATGTTTATGTTTATGTTTTACATACAGTTTGGGCCTTCCACAATGTCAATAGAACAATAGAAGTACTATACTATAAAAATACTATAAAAATTACAAAAAAAATAATATTTACTTCTTTGTACAATTTCATCTATGAATTAAATGTATATACATGTTTATTATACTTCTTGATACTCTTCTTTATGTA
Source organism: Sphaerogastrella javana (assembly GCA_037040025.1). Classification (NCBI taxonomy): domain Eukaryota; kingdom Metazoa; phylum Arthropoda; class Insecta; order Diptera; family Drosophilidae; genus Sphaerogastrella; species Sphaerogastrella javana. The sequence goes on along the minus strand of JBANCZ010001567.1, from coordinate 16,048 downwards.
TAGATAGATATTTTGACTTGCGTTTGATTGAGTATGACTCAATTGGGCAATTGGACAACTCTCACCCAGTTTGTGCCACAATGTAAACAAACAAATGGAAAATTATTTATTAATTATTGTTGCTTACAACAATAAGTAATAGCCAATAGGCAATAGACAATAGGCAATAAGCAACAACAACAACAACAACAACTGCTAACTGCGACTGCATAAAATTGCTGTTAGCTTCACTTCTTTTGGACTTGGTTTATTATGCGGTGCGCAGCATTTCGTCAGTCAATTCAATTGAGGCTCATTGAAGCTCAGGCCTGAAGCAGCCACTTGGCATAAACGCACACTCACACTTACACTTACACACTCATACTCAAACTCACATAGACATAAACAATCTATGCAGACCAAACACTAAATACTTTGTTTTTTGAAGCGCATTTCACTTTCATTTTGTGTGTGTGTGTGTATCGCAATCAAAATGCGACGAGTGCTGCTCGCATTTTGAGCGATTGGAAAACTAAGCGCAAAAATTTCAATTTCAATTTATTGATAACCTGAGCGCAGCATTGAATGCAAATGACAAATGAGTCGAGTCATTCGTTCGTTTCGCTTCATTCAGATTCACTTCAGCAGTTGTTCTCACTTACTCTCTCTCCCTCTTTTCCCCCTCTCTCTCTCTCTTACCCTTTCCTTTCTCTAGGTTCAATAAAAACTTAATCATTGTTAGCGTCAAAAAAAAAAAAAAAAGACTGTGAGAGAAAACTTATGAAAGTTTAGCAATAGGCCAAAATAAAACAAATAATAATAATCTATAACCTAATTGTACTTGCATTTAGGACCCAGTTTTTCACCAAGTTGCAATCATAAAATAAATAAAAACGTATACATATTATTGTTGTTTACATGACTTATAATTTTCCCAACACTCACTCTCACTCATTCACTCACTGACTCGTAAAACCCATATAAAAACTTACAAAGATATGTTTTAGCACCTGAACATAGCGTAATTAAGATGTTTCAGCTAAAATGGAACTATATCTAAATTAATTATTATGTTGTCTCTATAGAAATGGAATTAAATTTCATAGTCGTAATTACTATGAATTTATTCATTTCGAAATTTTCTAAGAATTTTTGAATATCATAATTATATTTAATAAAAATAACTAATATTTTGAAATATAATTATTTTGAGATTCAGATTTGCAGATTAAATAAACGATTAATTAGTTTACTAATATGCATTTTATATACTTTATGTATAAATATTATATTAAATATTATTATATATTATAGATGAATTATATATTATTATATTATAGATGAATTATATATTATTATATTATAGGTGTATTATATATTATTATTTATATTATATTATATATTGTTATATATTTTATTATATATATTTTTATATTATAATTTATCATATTATATTTAAGTATACATATTATATTATTTATTATTATACATATTATATTATGTATAATCATATATATTTTATGAATTATTATAAAATAATTTATGACATATCATTATAAATATAAAATTTCAAAATTAGAACAAACTATATCTTCTTTTGGAGATATTGATTTCGACATATACATGTTAGCATATATATTAAACAATTTTCTCGTCCAATATAGATGACTGTTTATTATGATTAGCCACAATTGATTAACTTTAACAGTTAAATAACGACTAAATAATTGCAATTAAGCATGCATTGCATGCAATATCATTATGATTGCTAATCCACTCACCGTATTAAACTTCTCCATGAAGACGTTTATTTGATTTTTCGCTGACATTTTAATCGTTTGGTAAGATGGAACAACAAAAATAAAAATAAAAAATAACACTTGTTTTATGAATCTTGATTCAATTTGTTGTAATTTCGGTTATCGTTCTGGTGTAGTTGTTGTTGAGATGATGATGGCTCTACACCAGGGCTAAGACCGCGGACTGTCACATTATCATTTCGAAGTCACAGCGCAAGAAACAGTGCACATCGAATGCTTTTTTATCACTTAGTGTTAATTCATTGGCGACAAACAAAAAAAATGTATAAAAAATAAAACAAATATTAAGCCGCACGAGTTGCAATAGAAGAAAATCTTTGCAGAAAACTATATTTAACACGCGCGCGCGTTTCGCTCGAACATTCAGCTGTTGCAATTGAATACAATTGAATTGAGAGAGCTAGCTTTTAAGTATTCGAGTCTACGAGTTTTCGAATGTACGAGTATATGGCTTTTTTCGAGTTTTTCTCGGACAACTCGCGTGCGTTCTTATCAACGGCTGGCAACGCATTGAATGTTCAAGACGTGCCCACCGCATCGACCAGTTTAGCTTGGCTAAAAACCAGCGAGTTGACGTTGACGCTGACGACGACGTCGATGTCGACGCCGACGCCGACGCCGGTTTGCCATGCGAACCAGAGAGGTTTGAATACGAAACATAAAAGTTGCAGCGACAGGTGCCAAAACACCTAATGCGAGAGCAAAGAAAAAAACGAAGACCAAGCGAGTCTCACACGAGCGAGAGACCGAACAGATGAGAGAACAGCACTCGTGCATAGTATGTGTACCTAATGCAACAGACGCCACTGTTACCTTGTCAAAGTCACAGTTGACTCGACTCTATTCGACTTGGTATCTGATTGACTGGGTCTGTGCGGGTGGGCCAATACTTTGAGCAACTATTTTGACTATTTCGATATTTTTTGGAATCAGAGTGTCTAGAGAGCATACTTAAATCTAACAGATAATCTATACCTAAAACTGTTGACACAACACGAGAATCTTAACTCTTAAGGTCAACACACATTCATAGATATATATATATATATATTATCTAAATACACATAAAGTGTCTTGAAGTGTCTTTAGTGGTCAAGTTATGGTTGGAGTTTTTGTGCTCAAGATTTTTTGTTTTGGTTGTGCTTTGTGCTATGCTTCTTTTAAGAATGCAAAACTATATATTGTTATATTTATATTTATATTATTTTTCAACTGACTTAAGGTCACGTCACAGATCTGTCGCTTTTTTTAGCGCTTAACCAAAAAATTTTGAATAATTGCAGGTAAAACATTTCCTAAATAATTATAAGAGTACATAATTAGCTTTATTCTAATTAAATCAAGTCGAATGCTTAAGGTTTTTTATTTTTTAAATAAGGGCAATCATTTAAAATCTAAAAATTGTTTCATGTTTCATAATTTAAGCAATATATGAAAATATTTTAAATATTTTGTTGTGTTACGATTTTTAACCTTTGCATGAAAAACAGTTTGCTTTTTATGTATGACAGTAAGCATACAATATTTTCATAATTTTTTTAATATTTATATTTATATTTGTATATTTATTAATTTTTATTTATTTTTTTTTTATATCTATGACATTTCTTTTTTTTGTCTGCTTCTTCCTTTAAAAATAATGAGAGTTAAGAGCTTTTTGCACTGCATGACTAAACAAACAAAACAAAACTCAAATAACTTAATTAGCTTTGCAAATCCTCGGACAACGACCAATCGAATAACAACAAATAATAATATTAAAGAAAAGAAATAAATAAATAAATAAACACACATGAACAAGAAATACGGCCCGCCAATTGTCTGTCTGCCCAAAAGCCAATGAAGGCAAAGTCAAAAACCATTTAAGGTCGTCAATGACTGAATAGTATAGTAGTACGACAATCCCGAAACGGCCCAAGCCGTACCGCTTAATGACAAATCGTTGGACCCAAAAAAATACCAAACAGAAAAAATAAAAAAACTGAAATTGAAATATTTTTACTAGTGTCATGCTCTGGCAAATAGAGAAAAAAAAAACTATATGCAGCTATACGAAAATGCAAATACTCTAAGATTAAATAAATAAAATTGTTAATAAATAATCAATATAAATTGCTTATCATTATAATTTACATTAAAAACTATAATATAGTATGATTTGTAAACTTGTTTCTTGTTCCTAAGCATTACCAATATTGTATTTATTTTTAGGGTATTCATAATACTACTAGTTTTTGGGGAGACGGTTGTTTCAATATCAAAATATAAAGCCTACAAATGAAGCTAAATTCAGAGAAGCTTTTTTATGTAACGGTCCTTGTTTTTAGCTCTGCCAATGACACGCGCTCTCTTTTTCCCTCTCTTTCTCCATCTATCTCTATACGCTGTACTATAGCACTGTCTTTCAATACGATCGGTTGTCTTTGCACCCAATTTCAAGTTAAGTACACTTAACGGTTCGTAAGCTTATTTTGGCAACTCATAGGCGTATTTCTAGTATTTGAGTGCCACACGTTTAAAAATTGTCAATTAACTTAAAATATGGCTGAGATATAAACACACTGTACTTACCACTTAGCATAGTTCATTAAATGTAGTCATTAGTTTCAGGTGTTGTTTAATCTTTGGCTGTAAATAAAGAAAACATAATGTAGATATAGATCAAAATATTTTTAAAAACTGTGCAACAATAATTATAAGTTGTTACTCTCAAGTTGTGCCAACTCATCACGGTCCATAGGAGAAAAGTTGTTAACAACAACTTACATTAGATCTCAATCGTGTGTGAGCCCTACAACTTTGCCCACTTTTATGTTATTTTGTTTAACCTTTTTTTATTATAAAAAGAAAAAATATTTTTACTTTGAAAAGCCTAATTTTCCATTAGCTACCAATGCGAATTGGGCAAGAAAACGTGAAAACTTTCGAGCACATGCACAGAACCCCATTTCGAATAGACCCATTCAAAACGGATGCGTCGATGACAGGTCTGCAGCTCGATATTAAAATACCCTGCAATTCGAACTTAAAAAATATTAACATGGAACAATAAATATATATAAAAATATATAATATATAAAATGTATTTAAGAAATATATATGAAAAAATATTTTAAAAAAAATATACACAAAAAAAATATATATATATAAATATAAAAAAAAAACATTAAAAAAAAAACATTAAAAAAAAAAACATTAAAAAAAAAACATATAAAAAAAAATAAATTTAAAAAAATATTGTATATATAAACAAAACACAGAAATAATTTTATTTCAATAGTACACTATCGAAATCACATCATAATTACAGGGTATTCAACATGCATAGCTCGCTTCATTTGCTGCAAGCAAACACTTTCGATGGGCTCACGCCCGCCCTCAGTGGCGGTTCCGGCTAATCAATTTTTTTATTGTTGTTATTATTATTGTGTGTGTCTCAGTTATATGTTGTTGTTTGTTGTTTGTTGTCTGTTGTCTGTTGTCTGTTGTTGTTGTTGTTGGCACTCCTCATTCAATGGTGGCGGCATTCAAAAAAAAAAAAAAAAAATTGTTATCGCTAATCAGAGACGCACTCTCATCTCATTTGTCGGCGGGACTTGTGAAATTTTTCTGTGTTGTTTGATTTATGCATCCTCGGGCATCAACTACAAGTCCGATTTGAAATTCGATTTCGTCTCAAACATTTGAGATATGAATACAGTTTTTCTTTTTTTTTTTTTTTTGAAGTAGAGATTTACACTAAAGCCTGAAAGTGAAATTTCTTGTCAGAAAAAGCTGCTTCAGTTTCAGCTGTTTACTTTTGCATTTCAATTTTTTTTCGGCTTGTTAATAAATGCGTTTTCAATTTCACTAGAAAGGCCGCCAGCAGCAGCACTACCAACACCACCAACACCACCAAAACCACCAACATCAACAATAGCAATAACAATTTTAACAACTGAGACGAGCTGACTCTAAAAAGCAGCCTTTTGATATTCTTGCTGAAGAAATTGAAGCGAAATGAAGAAATAAATACAAATATTCGTTCACAACACGCGCCGCATAAACAACAACAAATAAATATAAATAATATGCCGCTACACTCACAAATAGCTACACACACATATTCACACACACAGGCGTGTCATGCATTACAAGTAGCTCGAGGCCAGCGAGAGATCGAAGAGAGACAAAAGTGACAAGTGCGATGAGTGCAATGCTTTATATATATGAGAGCACCTATGCTTGTATTGGTGGTATTCGAACATTCGCATGTTCATTACACACTCATTTTAAATACCCAGGCACTCACTCACACACTGGTTTAAGCGTGTGACCAACTGACTGATTGACTGATTGAGCCACAGCACCGCATATTGGATTGAAGCAAACAAAAAACTTAAACAACGAACTTGGCCAACAGCTCATAATCGATACGTTTTCGATTGGATTTTAGAATGAGACTCTTTTTAGGGCGCAGCTATCGATATATAGGTCGGGCAATTTAAATAATAATAATAACTTTAAATGCTTAAATTAATTGGTAAGTATATGTATTAAATTTGTGATTAATACTATCGATTATCGATAATTTGTATACATCGTAATATTTGTTCGAATTGTTGCATTTGTCATTTAATCATTAACTAGTTATTGCAGTCATGCAAGGTGTTATGCTGTGCATTGATGATCAAATAATATTTATAAGTATTTCTTTGTACGCTATAATCGATATGTTTGCAAATCAACTAGGAAATCGATAATAACTCATTATAAACTTTACCATACAAGAAATTTCACTTACTCATTATGTACATATACTAAAATTAAGTTAGCCATCATCATGATTTTCCACCTACTTTGCCTGTATTGAAAAAGCAGAAGGGGTCTGATATGTTATAGCCAAAAAGAAAACTTCGTATAAACCAAGCATAATGTTATATATTACGATCAGATCAGATTCCTGTTTTGCATGTCTTTTAACTTTTGCATAGGTTTATGAAACTCTAAGCGCATGATGCCATTGTCACCTATACAGTTAATAGATATACATATTTTTTTTTTTTTATTTGTTTGTTTGGTTTTCTTTTTCATTAGATCGCACATCGTACATCCGTCATTGCCTTTCCGGCTTGGACCGTTTCTCCAAGACAAAATACAAAACAAAATATACAAAATTGATATGCTTGCATGATATTAACATATGTCGTATGAGCTTAATTAACAATTCTGCTCAGCTAATATCGGTTTCACCCACCAAAAATAGCAACAACGAAAGCTCCTTTTACCTTGCGGGCGGTGGGTTGGCTACATTGCCCTCCCTATCTCTTTCCCTCTCTTTTTCTCTCTCTCTCTCTCTCTTTCTCCGTCTCTCTCTCTCTCTCTATCCCTCTCTTTCTCTACCATCATAGCTATTGCGTGGATACACAACCCGATTAGGCGGGTGGCAAGTGGCGACTCTGTCATTTTGCTGGTGTATTTCAAATTTCTTGAAGAAAGTAACGCAGGTAACATATAGTATCTCTCTTCCACAATATCTATGTGCCTCTCATTCGCCCCGCAACTTATGCTCACCATCTCTTTCTTTATATGAAAGTTGTAGTGGTAGCCCCATCGCGGGTTGAATGACTCAGTTGAGCATTGGGGCTGGGCATTTGGTGACCAGAAATCAAATTAAAATAAAATAATTTACTCTTTTTTTTCCCCTCCAGCCGAAAAGAGGAGACAAGTTGAAGATTATAAAATAAAAAATAAAAAAAAAAAGGAAAAAAAAAATTATACTCTCACATAGTCACACTATAATTGACCCCCGGACAGACTCATCTCTGCAAAAATTTTGCGCTCTTCCTCTTTGGTCATCATTTACGATTTATGCAGTTGTTTCATTTTTTGCTATTTTTTTTACTGTATTTTTTTTCATTTTTTTAAGTGCTTGTTTTTTGTTTAGTTTTTTTTTTGCTTTTGTCAAAGTTCAACAAGTAAAAGTTTCTATTGCAATGGGGCGTGGCAATGCCTATGGCCATGCAACTGGCATTGACTCCGCCATATAAGATTTCAGATATGGCACATTTGATTACGACTCTGGCTTGGACATCATCCTCACAAAATTTATGCGCCGCATTGCCACTGACTTTTTAATTTGCAATTAAATTTGTGCAAACATTTTTTTTTTTTTTGTTATGTTTTGTTTTGGTATTTCTCTTTCGTATATACCCTGTAGATATGCGTATACTCCTCCTATTAAAAAAAAAATACATATATCAAATTTCTAACGATACATACAAAACTAATTCCATTGATAATTACTATTAAAAAATACTTTTAGCAAACTTAAATCAAAAAGTAATGCTTTTATTACATTACAGGGTATCTAATAGTTAATTTTCTGCTGACTTGAATACACACACTATTTATTTGTTGGTCTTTCTTTCGTTACGAGCTTTGAAATTACATTTTTAAACTCCTCGACTGCCTTTTTGATCCCCCTCCACAGTCATATAGTTCTTCAATAGTTGGCTGAGCGGGTGGCTAGTTTTTGGGGGATAGATGGGGGGATGTAAGTGGTGGTAGGGAGTGATCATTAAATGAAATCATCGCAACTTATCGTAAATGTATCGTAAATTTAGCTGTGACGATGCATTAGATGCCACCATATAATTGTCATCTTATTATAGAGCTTTTAGTCATAATAACCAGGCATCAACATCGAAGCAATTAACTAAGTTCACTCACAGTGATAGCCACACCTAAGTACATAAATACGTTTAAATACGATTTGAAGCATATATGTATATACATGATATAACAATAAATGCGCTTACACGACCCCAAAGGTCATTCCACAATCCGCATTCGCTGCAAAAAGTTTGCGCAATTCTGGTTTTCGGTCATTCTGCTTTTATTTTTATATTTTTTGGGCAATCCTCAAAGTAATTCATATGAATTTTAGATGCGATTCAAGCTAAACAAATGGGCCAAAGTCAGGCTGTTGGTCAATGGTAAAATTATATACCCTATAGATCCTAAGTTTCTATAAGGTATAACAGTTTTTATTTAAATTGTGTTAGTATGATCATTTAATGTCTACATAATATTTACATAAAAAAATCATATTTTTCATTTCACTTTAACTCTCATTATATATGGCATTTTTTAGTCGTTTATACATCATTCGAATACTCCATTTAATTGCCTTTAAATACGCGCGAAAAGTATTTCATTTTATTTAAGTTTAAATTTACAATTTATAATTGTTTATGGCGAGTACCTGAGAAACCGTACAAATTTAAGGAGAAATATGTAGAAAAATATACCCTAAGAGCACACAGAACACTTCAAATTAATTAAAACAAAAATAACACTAAATGGGAATTCAAATTTACTATTCTTAATTCATATAGAACAACTGTTTTTTTGAACAATTTAAACAAGTTTTGTCTGTATTATTGCATTGAAAGAAAAATGATTCCCTAAGCACAGATGCTCATTTAAAGAGCATTTTACAAAAGCAGTAATCATAAAAGTATCCAACGGTAGGGACTGACCTGACGGTAGGAACAGTGTGTTTAGTATTTAGTATCGAAACAGAATGGTAGTTTTGGGGCAGTATAGTATTTTTGGATCAGAATAGTATTTCTGGTGTATAATCGATAATCGATTTCCATAATTAATATCGATAAAAGGTATTGTTAATCGTTAATCGATTAAGAATATATATATGGGTTCTGCCACGCCTCCTTCTGCCTGTTACACACAAATCGACTTTGCACAAAGTTAATAGACCCTTTTATGTTTTTTAAACCCAGGGCCTAAAAAGCATATACGAAATTTCAACTTGATGTGGCCGATATGGACCATGGGGGTGGGGCTACCTCATTGGCCTCCGAGGCTTTTGCGGTTTATTTTTATTGTTGTTATAGTGTAAGTGTTGCACATAAAAACGTGAGTGCGTGAAATGTGTACAACAAATTGTGATTATTGTTGCTGTTATTATTATTATTACTGTTATTGTTAGTGTTGTTGTTAATCATCAGAGCCAATTGTTCGTTGGCTGGAAAAATGTGTCATATTGGGGGGAAGTGCTAAAGAAATATAAAGAAACTTACAGGTAAAGCCAACCATAATAAACAGAAGATGAAGAAGTAGATGTGGAAAATGAAGTGTAAGAATCTGTTATGGATAGAGGCAAGTACATACGGTACCAAAGAAAGCCATATGTACATTATAGAAGCACTTTTGAATGCCGCTCTCTGCGCTTCTCACGCTGCTAAATACGATTAAATTAGTCAACCGCATCGTTAGACAAAACAGAGAAGAAAAACAACAACAACAACAACAGCAAAAAATAGAAACAATTGGAACGCCCCCAACTGATTTTGGGATAGAGCAGAGCAGCTGTCTGTTACTAACTAGTTATAAATATATTACTTAATTTTGCTTAAAGAAAGAAAAAGAAAAATCGATAAAAAAAAAAAATAATAATACAAAAACGAAATTTTTCTTAGTTTCTTTCTTCGATGATGTGCTTGTTTTATGTAATCCACAAGACAAGATCATCATCGAATGTAATGATCATTAATATGACAACACGCGTCTATTGTTTTTACAGTCAACAACAAATTTGAGAGCTAAGTCTAGAAAGAGATAGACGGCAAGGTGCTCAAGATGATCAGAAGGAGAGGCAGCGAGAGTACGAGATTGAAAAATTAAACGCTTTCGATTTCTATTTAAATATGTAAACGATCTAAAAGACCGGCAGCCAAGCAAACACACACATTCACACAAAAAAAAATATATATATATAAATTTATATAGTTATGTATACATCTACATACAATAAAAAGAAATTCCCATCTATTAATTGTCTTTCTCATATCGTGTTTAGGTCTTCCTCTATATCTGCCTCTTCTTCAAAAGCTAAATTTGGTATCAAATTTTCGTTGAAGATTTTATTTTTTGTTTTGGCTGTAAATTTCTATACATTTTTTTTTTCTTTTTTTTGCAACAAAAGCAAGAAGAGCCGAAGAGTAGAGAAAGAAATCAAAAGATTTAAGCCCAAATAAAATTTGAATGAAAATAAAATCAAATAGCCCATAAATTATGTTCAAAGGCGTTGGGCCGTTTGCCATTTGAGTTCGCGTTCGAGTTTAATTCCCAAAATTAAATCCCCTCTCTCTCTCATTCCTCATCATCTGTTAAATATTTCTCCAAAATTCATATACTAATTTGTTGTTGACTTTCGTATTGTATGAACGTTGGCGTATGTTTTGATTAACATTTTAAGAGCGTAACAATTAATTTGTTAACGGCCGACAAATATATAATGAATTTCACATAAAAACAACACAACAAACAGTAAATAGTACACACTGTTCTCCATTTAAGCCAGCTACATTGTTGTCAAATATATTTGAATACATTGCGAATATATTTGGAAAACACTATAAGACACCCTTCAATTTTTACAGGTATCTCTATGTCGAAATTCTTTAAATCAAATGTATATCTTTAATACAAATTTCTGGGCTATTAGATATATATTAAATTAGAGTATAGAAAACTATTACAGTTTTAAACACCATATGAAACACTTCAATTTTGTACAGATCCACGATCAATAAATCTCTAGGTCGAAATTCTTCATAACAAAAGTATACCTTTAATACAAATATCTTAGCTATTAGAAATATTTAAAATTCGAGTATGGAAAACTACAATATGTTTAAACATCATGAGAAACCCTTTAGTTTTTACAGGTGTACGATCAAATGTTCTCTCGGTATGAATTCATTAAAACAAATGTATACCTTTAATACAAATATCTGGCCTATAAGAATTATATAAAATTTCTAGTATAGAAAACTAATACAGTTCCCCTACTCCTGCACTCTCTATCACATTTGTTCTTTATCATTCCGTTAATTTCCGTTTAATAGACTCTTGTTTTCTTGAAAATCTAAGACATCACACTAACTTTCTCGCATTCAACGGGCTCATGGTATTACCTCTTGATCTTAGTTTTTTTACCATTTATCAAATGTATTATTAACGCGTTTTCTCTAGCACTAAACAAATGTACAGAGTATAAGCCCAGTTTAAAGTTCCATTTTCAATTCAGTTGGCGATTCTTCTTCTACATATTTATCACTTTTTCTTCGACTATGCTGTTGTTGTTGCTATTGTCTTCCCAGCGATCTACACTATTTTTTCAGTACGTGCTGAGGCAGCACTTTCGGTTTTCCCATAGTTCCCAGTACTGGTTTCTCAAAACCCAAAAAACACAGCAGCTTTTTTTTAACTGCAGAAGAATTGTCTAGTTGGAGAAGAAGCGTTGAATGTTGTACGCTATATAGCATATGGATAGCAGAGGGCACAGCTGCTCCCAAAATGATTACTGCAGCTGCACATTGGAAATTTTAGATCTCTATCCGTCACTTCTATGGCTGGGGCATTCCCTGCACATGTGTCATGAGCACAATTTAGTTTAGTTTAGTTTTTCTGCTACGTCCAACAAATACGCTAACGATCAAGAGTTGATTAGTTCATTTTAAAAGATGGAAAAATCGAACAATTTGTGAAAGTATAAAACTTTTATCACTTATTCTATCTTATAGAAACTTTTATCACTTTTTGTATAAATACAAGGCTAAGATAATGGTATAAAGGGTAAAAATCTATAACAATTACAACAATACAACAATTCTACAAATTAAATTAAAATATTAAAATAATTTTAATTAAAATATTTGAAAACTAAAGTAGTGTATTTGAATTTCGGTTCATTGAGCTCATTCTTGAATTTATCTCTTTTTCTTTGTTGTTGTACCTTTGGACAGTAGTTGTCATGTTGCTGCTTTCACCAACTGTTTATCGATGTAACTGCAAGTGTCAACAAATAAGCAACAACAACAACAACAACAACAACAGCTACAACAATGGAAATTGGCTACTGCCTCGTCACGTACACTCAACGCCCGCCGCGCCCAGCCTTGACCTACAGCACTGGTTTGGGTCTAGGTCTGGGCCTGGGCTTGGGTCTGAGTCTTAGTCTGGGCTTGTACTCAGGCTTGAGCTTTGATATAGGTTTAGGTTTGGGCACGGACTTCATTTTGGATTTGTGCTTTTTTCTCTTTTTTTTTTGTATGCGCTGAAGGTCTATAACTATCACTGGGCGGTCTCTATGTCTATGGCTATGACTCTGTCTACGACCATGTCTGGATTTAGTGATGAAAGTTTTTGAATTGTTTGGTCAAAGAAGAACATAGTGTTTTATATATATTTTATAAATTAAAAAAAAAAATTATAATTATATATGTTCACTACATGATTAAAATTCATACAATAAAAATAAATTATTAAATATTGCAGCAAGAAATCAAAACTTTCCTTTTCTTCCTTTTCCTTATAAAAGATAAGGTATGTTTTTTATCATCTGTTTTTAAGCTGCAATATAACTCAATCAATTAACTATATTTTCAAAATATTACATGTTTTATTTGATATGGTTTAGTATAAAAATTTGGTAAAATTATATCAATGAGGTACTATTTTATTCCTAGACGCCAAAAAAAATCTATTAATCAAATATTTAATCATATGGTTAATTTTAACCTTGCTGTTACTTATATTGCACACTAGACAATACTTTTTTCGATTCGATTAAATCGAAATTATTGGGAAAATAATCGATTATTGTATGATTAATCGTGCCATCCCTAGTCACGCGTCCATCTCTAATGGAGAAGTATTCGCAGGCGTTGTGTGAACGAACACGTCTTGGGAAAACGTGCATTAGACGCATTTCATGGAAAGCTACGCATATTTTGCCAGCCTAACTGAACGTACTTTCTTCACCCCCTTCCAAGCGACTTTCCAGTCGATCTGCATATGGCACTTGGCCAGTGGGACGACGCACACAAACACCAACACACGCATTCTATGTAATTGCGAAACATGCGACAAGGCATTGAGCAACTTTTGTAACAGTTGCAACAACAACAACAAAAACAACAATAATAATAGCAACAACAGCAACAAAAACTGCAACTGGTATTTGTAGAGGAGAAGGAAAAAGGTTGGCATTCAGGAGCAAAAACTGTACAGGCAACATTCGCAAAAAGAAACGCAACAACAACAACAACAGCAGAAAAATATGCAAAATACTATATAAACATGTAATTTTCATTACGCAAATGAAAAATCGTTGCTTATGTCGATTGCTCAACCAAATGAGAAGACATCAGCTTCCAAGAGAGACACAGAGAAAGAGGAAGAGAGAGATAATGAGAGAGAGAGAGACTCATATTGCCACGAAATGCGTTTCGCACATACCAAACTTTAACAACAACAACAATAATAACTGCCTAATGATGACAACCAAATTTGTACAAAATGCTGTTAATTAAGCCTAAACAATCGCGATAACATGCCCGGAGGCACGCCCCCGCCTCTGTTAGCATCGATGCTTCTATAGGCAACATCCATGGCAACCACCCACGATCCTTAAATTGACTCCAAAGTCAAAAGAGATAGACGCCTCCGCATAGCAACGCACAAAGCTGCCACTTAATTAAAATCAATGAGTAACAACAACAGTAGCAACACAACAACATTAACAAGAAAAACAATAATAACAATAACAAAAATAATAGTAACAATAACAACAACAATAGGAACAACAACCACACAACAATAACATAAAACATAACGAAGAGCTGTAATATAAATATTTGTTTGTAATTTGTTGATGTTGCTGTTGCAACTTTTGAACTCTGTTGACTGACTAAAATATACCGTATACTCCGTTCAAAGAGTATAGTAAATATTATATGAATATATATGTGAATTATTGTGATCTTACAATAAATAAAATTATATTTATAAAGTAATACACGAATAAATAAAATTATATTTATGTAGTAATATCAACTAAAAATCCAGAACACTTTTATAAAACTTTAAAACATTCAAAGTTAGACAAAGTGGCTGAAGATTTTAAAATTTTTAAATATTCTTTACTTTAAATAAACTCTAGTACTTATTACTTATACTTATTACATTTTTTATTTATAATTATTGTAATATTTTCAAAAAACATCACATGATTAATAGGAAATATAATTAAAGAAATAATATAATACAATCATATAATATATATTATAATAATAATAAAATAATTAAATATATTTTATTTAATCAAAGTGACAACAAAATTATATATATATTAATTAAGCTAGAATCAAGATAAACATATTGTTTAGTTTTATATCAAATGAAAGATACATTTTAGATAATTGAAGTTCAATGACAAACAATTCAAAAATTGAATAATAGACAATCCAAAACAAAATTTTGGAATGTGTTAATCTATTTGTATTGTATAATAATAAATCGCATTTATAACACTGTTTATATGTCAAGCATTTTGCAATATTCAAGCAGAAGAAGCAAGAACTTGTTACTGCATGAAAATATGAAAATGTGAAAAATGTGAAAACGGGTTACGCAGTTAGTGGCAAAACAAGCGTAAATAAACAACGGGAATACAACAGTTGTAAAGCGTAAAGCGACGCATGAACTTTGCAACATGTTGCAAGCAAAGATGCCTTATGATTGCAACAATGATTTACAACAGCATCTAAGACTTGGAATTGGAATTACAAGATATGAACGGTATGATTTCATCAACGAAATATACGAAATATTTAATCTAAAAAATATTTTGGATTAATAGTATTTAAAATTTGTTCTCTTTGAAAAAATATCAACATTGGACGGGAAGTGTTTTACTTGAGAAAATAGCAATTTTTAACATGCCCATACTATGACATAAGGATATCCAGCTTCTATATTTCTATATTTCTAACCTGCACTGAAATGCAATGAAAATAAATTCAATTTATAACCAATGTACAGTAAAGCAACATTTAATAGAGTTATTCCTTTAGTGAGATATTTGCATAGATTTGTGTGAACAAAAGTTATAGCTAAGGGCTGCACTCTAACTGAAAACCTCTCCATATCTTCAATCCGTCAGGACACCTTCTTGACCGTAAGGCTTAAGATTACGTCTGCACTGACGGATTGAGATGTTTCAGTATTCTATTTGATAAATGAACAATACATACTTAATACTTGGGCCAAAAAAACTTTGCCACTTTACAATCAGATTATTGCACCCATCTGGAGGTATGAGTGTCAAATTTGGGGATTGGCATGCGATAGCCAAATTAAAAAGATTCAAGTTGGGCAAAATAAAGCGGCAAGAATCA
>JBANCZ010001566.1:0-20661 GCA_037040025.1 Sphaerogastrella javana | reverse complement strand
ACAGTATTTTTTGGGGCAGTATAGTATTTCTGATTATCTATGGTTTTAGGGTGTAGTATAGTATTATAGGGCCTGATATTTATTGCCTTTGATTAATATTGATAATCGATATTGCTAATCAGTAATCGATCAAAAAAGTTAGGTCTATAATGCAATTGTGCCCATCAGGGACAAAAAACAATGTTGTAGCTCCAAAATACCGAATGTTATGGTAATTTTCCTATCCAATTGTAAGGGAGTTGCGAAAAGCATTCATAATTTGGAAATGACAGTGAATATGTAATGTGATCGTACACATATTAGCCAAAACAAAACCTTCTATCTTTAAAATTGCTCTTGGTATTCCATTTTTTAGTTTTCGGGTCTTCAAAACAATTATGGTTATTCGTTCCAAGGAATATTACAAAAAGGGAAAGACTATAAAAACTTGAAAATCACAAAGAAGAAAGAATAAAAAAGCATAAAATCACGAAAATTGAAAGAGAGCAAACAAAAATGTGATTTTAAACACGAGAAACAAATGCCAGATACTAAAAAAATGTTTGGTCTTCGTTGGGGTGTTAATTACTTATTACAACAACAACGACGAATATGAAAACACAAGTGTAACAAAAGAACTATTGCGACAGAGATAGATAGATAGAGACTGAGAGGAAGAGAGATAGAAAGATGGATAGATAGATAGAATGAGAAAGAGAGACAGAGAGAGCTGTGAGCGGTTTGTTTGAGAATGGCCCACATATGGTTTACTTTTGGGATATCAAATAACGCGAAATATGTTGTCTAGACCCCGGTTAGTGTTCCTAAGTGTCGCAAGTGTGTGTGTGTGTGTGCGTGTGTGTGTGTGGGCTATTGAACCTCGGTTTTTGTACAATATACACGCCCAAACACTTCTACACTGAAAGAAATTCTATTAATAAAAATTATATAAAATTAATAGTATAAAATTTAAAAAACATTGATCGAAAAATAACAAGAGTTCTACATATTTTAAAGTCCTAATTCGCCAATTTATTCTAAATATTTTACTCATTTTTTTTTTTTATCTAAAATAAACTTAAATAATTGTATTAAAAATTTAAGCATTTGTAAGCTTTTGTTTTGCTTTGAAATCAAATTTCATAAGGGAATTCTTCATGAATTAAAAAGTCCTTAATTTTCATATTAAAATTTAAAAAAATAATTAACGTTTTATATTATATATTAATTTTTTTATATTATATTATTATTTATATATATATTATTATTTATTTATTTTTCATTAAAATTATGTTGAAATTTTTGTTTTATTTTTCTTTCTGTGTGTTGTTGAAATAAAAATGATGACAATGTTGACAATGTTTTATTCATAGGTGTATTTGTTTGCATGTGTGTATCTGTGTGTGTGTGTGTGTTTGAGTGTGTTTGAGTGTGTGTGAGTGTGTGTGAGTGAGTGCTCTGGTTACTCATATATCATTTGCTCATAAATTTAAACGTCATTTGACAAATATGGCGTTACAAGAAATGTCTTCGATGGCGAATGGAAAACGAAGCGGAATTGAAATGATTTATACACATATGCAACAACAAAAACAACAACAACAAAAATAGCAACAACAACTACAACAACAACACCACTAACTAATATTATAAAAACAACAACCACAACAATGAAAGTAAGAACAAGTAGAGGCAACACAGGACAACAACTCCAATGGGAATCTAAGCAATAATCATTATATTATTTTAATATAATAACAAACTTTAGACACGAAACTAAACAACAACAACAACAACAACAACAACAACAACAACAAATAGAACAACAACAATAGAAACAACAACAACAACAACAACTATTAAAGTAAACCTAGAACGCAGTCAACCATCTGGTAAAACTCCTAGGGAGTTGCCTTAGCGTGTCTGACTGTCATGATTATAGGGTTTACAATTCAGCTATAACTCCCAATTCCTATCCTACACGCCTTCAGCACAATAATACAATAATACATATACATATAGTCAAATATATGATATATATGTGTATACCACCTTATATAAAACCACAATATTCTATTTGAGTGTTTTTTAGGGTATAAGTTCGAGTGTATTTGTGCTCTATGAATAAATTTGTTATTTTTTATTTGAATGTAGGCAAAATCTTAAATCTGAAATCTTCAAATTGTTTTGCTTATCTAAATTACTTCAATAGAATTTTACAACATTCAACAAAAATCAAGTAAAGGTTAAAGTTTTGGAGTTTTTGTTGTAACTTTTAAAGAATTTATTATTAAATTCCAAAATATATTAAAAAATAAATTAAAGAAAATTAAAATAAAATATAAAAAAAGTATATAATGTAATAACTATCTATATGAAATTGTGTACATTTTTTACACTTTATCATTAGGGATAAATTTTGATTGATTGATTCTTGTCAGTGAAGAACATTGAGAATATATAAAATACTATATAATTTAAAAAAATACTTTGAATAATCTTTAAAAATAGAAAATAAATACGTTAGATATTGACACAAAAGTTGAAATCAAAATCCAAATTGTAAGCTGAATAAAATTTGCAATTGTTTATCTCACACAAATAGATTCTAAGTATTCTTAGTTTTTCTCTATGGGGATAAATCATAAAGTCTTTTATTATTTATTATACTTTTTTTAAGTGTTTTATACTTGTAGCCGCAATAGAGTAGCTTTAATCCGATTGAACAGACAGCAAAAGGAGTGCATTGTGATTGGTTTTAAAACGATTAAATGAAAAGGAGAATACAAAAATTAAATCTAGATAAAGGGCAAGAAAAGAAGTGGAGAAAAAAAAAGAAAATACCAAAAAAATATAAAGACGTATTCGACCTCTCTGCTTCTTTCTCTTCACTATCTCTCTCTCTATTTTTTCTCCTCCTCTTTCTTTCTCTGTCTCCTTATCTCTTTGTCTCCCTTCCTCTATCATATTCTCTGGTTTTTTTTAGTCCTGCACTTGTTGCATGGAATCTTCTTCGTATAACCCCAATCCATAATGTCTGGGGGTCCGGTAAAGCTGATGTTGCTGCTGTTACTTGTATTCTTGTTGTTGTTGTTGTTGTTGTTGTTGGCCATAAATCAAGTGCCAAAACTGCAGACTGCATTCAGTGGCGGAGCCAAAAGAGGGGCGGGTGACTTAAGTGTGTTGGGTGGGAGGGCAGCCACATAGACATACCCATAGCCATAGCCATAGCCGGAGGGCTAAAGAGGTAAACTAAAGGGGGGATTCCTTGAAAGTGTTGGTTAGTATAGCGTAAGGGGATGGGGTGGGGGTTTGGTGAGGTGGGTGAAGGATCGGGAGGTGGGATTTTTTAGTTGAGACCGTTATGTCAAGTGGCAGTCAAGCGAGCGAACGCTGGCAACGAACTTGAAAAACATTCGCATCTTACAGACAGATGCCCCCAAAGCATAAGATACACTCGTATCTATAAGTACAATTCATATACCATGCATATGTAGCTGTATCTATAAGTACAATTTACATATATATACATATATATATATATATATATATATATGCATTTGTATGTGTTCAAGTTAGCATGGCCCTGGCAACGACAATGCCATCATCTCCCTGCTCTCCTTCAATTCCTTCCCCCCTTTATACATTATTTTACCATAAAGTATTTCTGTATATTTTCTTTCTTTATTCTCTCTTGTTATATATGTATTTTATTTTTTTATTTTTTTTTTTTTTGTATTTTTTTTTTTGCATTTTTTTCTTTATTATTTTATATGCTTTGTGCAAATTTGCTTTTCAGAGCAGACAACGAAGATATTTCCACATACTTTTAATCATTCCTTTTGTTGCCCTAGCAAATACGAAGCATTCTAAATGAAATATCTTCACTCTGTCATTGAACTCTCAGACTTTACATGTATTTATAATATATATAGAATTATGATATTCACTTGACATAATTCCATGCATTTATCATAATTTCTTTGCACTTAGTTCAGTGCAAATGATGCATTTAATCAGTTTAAATACAGAATACGAACATTAAATATAATTTATTTTTATATTTAATAATGTGTGTATTAAAATGTATTAAATTCATTAATTATTATTAGTGTATATGTTACTTTAATTATGTAAGATCATGACTTCTGCAAGGGTCTATTTTTAAATCAGAAAACGCTTTGATAAAAGTGAAATATCTTCTTAATTATTTATTATTCAACATGAATATCGTATAATTTTAATTTTAACTTAAAATTTCAAATACGCACAATTTAAAAAGAAAGAACGGTTTTTTGTTTTATTTATTTCTTTGATTTTTTCATTAAGAGAAATTTAAATATTCAGTTGCTTCCAAGAGCACAAATCAATCAATGAATCTTTCACTTTGGGTCTTGGGGCTAAATATAATATTGATGTTAGCTATACAAATGTTAAATATTTTGATAAAAATATATGTTTATATATATATGTATGTATATATATAGTATTTATATATATATATATATATATATATATATTGCTACTATCAATTTTGTTACGTTTTATGCATTTCGTTTCAATTTGTTTTGTGTGTTTTGCATTGTTTGGTTTTCAATTTGTACAAATTTGCATTTTTTAGGCATATCTAAATATACATAATATATATATGTATATATATATATATATCTTTATATATATATCTATATATATATCTTTTTATGTATGTATGTATATACAAGTATATTTCAATTGTTAATCTAATCTCGTTGCTGTTTTCTGTTTCGAATCAATGGTATTTATAAATTTAACATAGAAAAAACAATAGATGTAGACCCTTAAGACATTGTGATTTGACTGATTGAGAAGCCCTGATAGATGCGAGCTGATAGGCATATCTTATTTCACCTGACGGTAGCTACAAATCGATGAAAACGCTAACAGTCATAGCCATAGCATGTCTTATACCCTGTAAATTATTTAAAATTTTAAAACAAATTTCCTTTCTATCTGAATTCATTTGAATATAAAACAAATATATATATTTAAAATCTATATAAATATATATAATAATATAAATATTTCTGTACATATATAATATATTCTTATAGATTATACTTTTATATGTATTTATATAACTTATGTATTTTATGTACATATCTTATTTATATCTAATATATTCTGTATCTCCATTTCTGCTAGATTTAATACTTCTTTTTTCGATTTAGAAAATTTTTATCCCAGATGATTTAGTTCCTTTTCTGTCCGTATAACAGGGTATCTGCTGGTCGTGTTGGTCTCTTAAACTTAGCTTCACTCAATTTGTTTTCTATTTTTATGAGATTTTGTTTTTATTTTTAGCTGTAAATAAGTAACTCTGACTACAAGACAAAGCCATTGCCTTTAGCAACACTCGACTGACGTGACTCGTTCATACCCTTACCCCTTTTTCTCACTCGAAGTGTAGATTGTTGTTGTTGTTGTTATTGTTGTAGTTGTGGTTATGTGCTCTTTGTTGTTGTTTTTGTTTTTTTAGCTTTGTGGTTGAGCATGCAACTCGCAGCACGCGCATCAATTTTACGCGTAAAACGCGCGACAAAGCAAAAAAAAAACAGTATAATAAAAATACTGTCGAGAAAGCAACAATCGTTACACTAACCCCTGCCACGCCCCGCCTCATCCCTTGGCCCAGAGTGTACCCTAAGGCGCACAGCCCTTATCAGAAAGGCAGAGAGACTGACGGAGAGAGTGAGAAAGCAAGAAAGACAGAGAGAGAGAGAGAGGGAAGGAGGGAGAGAAGAGACGGAGAGAGAGGGAGAGAGGAGAGGGAGAGATAGAGTGTGTTGAGGTATCTCGAAAGTGTAATGAGGCGCGCTCAAATGGGGAAAAGGTAGGGTACTCTTGCAAAAGCAAAGGCAAAGGCAAAGGCAATGGAATATCAAGGGGAATGCTGGGGGGCTTGAAACCGTGAGTCGAGTGTTGTCGGCATCTTCTTTTCAATTTGCTTTTCACTTTGCTGGAACATAATATTTGTATTTTTTTTTTTACTTCGCATTTTTTCATTTTTTTGTATGGTATTGAAAAAAAAAGCTTGAGAAATACTTTGTCTGTTTTCTTTTGGGCCGCAACGTCGCGACGTTGTCACTGATAACACAAAATCAATAAGCAATAAGATAACAGTAACCCCAAATAGCAATGTGTGTGTGTGTGTGTGTGATTGTATGTGTGTTTACCGTCTGATAAGCAACTCCTCTTTGCGATGAAAAACGTGAATGCAGGCAGCGTTTGCCTTCTCCAAATGACAATCGCAATCTGAAACAACAACAACAACATCAAGAAAAACAACAACAATATCATCATCATCATCATCATCATCATCATCATCATCATCATCATCAACAATAACAACAATATCATCATCATCAACAACAACAGCAACAACAATAAGAGCAACAAGCCGTCGACACAGTAAATGTTGCTGATATCGATGATGATGATGATAAAGATGATAATGACGACGATGATGATAATAATGATGATGCCGTCGATAATGTTGATGATGATAATAATGATAATGATAATGTTGATAACGATGATGATGATGATACTGTTGAAAATGATAATGATATCA
Source organism: Sphaerogastrella javana (assembly GCA_037040025.1). Classification (NCBI taxonomy): domain Eukaryota; kingdom Metazoa; phylum Arthropoda; class Insecta; order Diptera; family Drosophilidae; genus Sphaerogastrella; species Sphaerogastrella javana. The sequence continues at coordinate 14,072 of JBANCZ010001566.1, read as the reverse complement.
GTCAAACATTCAGTAATTGCATAGCTGCACAGTGGCACAAACTACATGCATGTGTTAATAGAATCTATAAATTGCATAATACTAAATTCGAATTTTAATGGTATTTTTTTCCCTTATTTTCAAAATCAAAATAGATAGAGCGAATATAATTTAAAAAAAAAGTTAAATGAAATAGTTTTATTTAAAAATGTAACAAAAACTAAATTATATATACACATTACAATTCATCAGAAAAATTTTCTAATGGATATAATCTTTTTATTCTATTTAGTAATATTTTTAATATAACCAAATTTATTATATTTATGATATAGATTATCGAATTTATTCATATTATATTGTATTTTTTTTTCATCTTTTTTTTATTAATTTTTTTTTTATTTTAACGTTTTTTTTTTATCTATTTCATTCTTTTTTGTTCGATTATTCTTTTGTAATTATATATTATTTTATTTTAATTTTTTTAAGTTTTATTCTTATTTTTTATTATTTTAACTTATATTTTAATTAATATATCTATTTTTATTTTATTTTCATTTATGTCTTTATTATTATTAAAAATTAATTTTAAAAAATTTTTTTATGTAATTTTTTTTATGTTACATATTTTTTTATTTTAATTATTTTTATTTTAGTTTATTTTTAATTATGTTTTTAATTATTTACATTTTTTTTTTATTCATTTTGTTTTTTTGTCATATTGCTCCACTGTGCTCAAGCTCCAATTGCATTTGGTCTATGAATTGCACTGTGCGTTTTACTGTTGTTCGTTTGCTGTTGCTGTAGTTACCGTTACCCGTTCCCCCATTACCCCTTCTCCGTACAATGTTCCCCCCTTTACCCATGCAAAGCTTTAGTGACGATGCTCAGTCTAGAGAAGTCTCAATTCACAATGCCATACACAGCCTATACACACACATTCAAGCCCATTCGAAAGTTTCATTTCTATGCCCAATTTCGATTGGCATATTCCCTCTCCCCATCCACCTCATCATGCCTCCTTCCTCTCTTCCTGTATTGGGTTGTCATCATCATTGTCATTATCATCAGCATTGATTGTGTGAAGCGTTCTGTATAAAATAGTTGGCATTTATGCGCGTTCTTCTTCTGCTCTCTCTTTCTCTTTCTCTTCCTCTCTCTCTCTCTCTCTCTCTCTCTCTCTCTCTCTCTCTTGCTCTTTCTCTATTGGTATCTTCTGATGATGGTGGAACTGTTCCAGTTTTTTGTTGTTGCGCCTCCTATGTCTAGGGGTTCGAGAACTTGTTCTTTGCCTGGCTGCTGTTCAATTGCTCGCTTTACCTTTTACCTATTGATTGTTGTTTGGTTTGTTGTTGTTTCTTATTCTTGACTTATCAACGATATCTGACTGAGCTAAATGTTGACTGTCGTCACTCTGACTGACGAACGCTTTGATGGTCTTTGATTATGATAGCAGTTCGGGTAAATATTCTTACTCATTTTGGTTTTTTCTCTTTGTCGTGTTCTATTTCAATGTTTGTTGCATTTTAGCTTCATTCTATTATCGAGCGAATGGGAGTTGAATCTCTCTCTCTCCCTCCCTTTCTCTCTCTCTCTCTTCTTTCTCTCTCTTTCTTTTTTTCTCTCTCTCTCTCTCTCCCTTTATCTCTTTGGCTTTGTTATTTGCCCAACCAGCCGCAGACACTTTAGAAAATGATTTTGTCTGTTTAACGCTCTCCTTGCTCTTTACTCAATCCCCCAATGATGTTTCCCTTCTTTATTATGATTTATTTTTTTATTTTTTATTTAATTTTTTTTATTTATATTTTTTTTTATGCCTCACCCTCTGGCTGGCTTTAGAGTCCTCTTGCATTTTGCAGTTAAAAGGTAAACACTCAGTTTATTGCTCTATTCTCGGAATATTTGTATTTGTTTGTTGCACGTTGCAAAATGCTACAGGAAACGCTCGATATGACGGCTTAGTTGCAACCGCAAGAAATACTATAAACAAATATTGATATAGATTACAACTACAAACAATTATCTGAAGAAAAACAGTTACAAATTTATAAATAAATAAAGAGTTTTCTAGGAAATAAGAATATGAATTTGCTGATTATTTTATTTAATTTTTAAAAAGTAAACGAAAGAAATATATTAAATGGTAAAATGAGTTACATATATATATGTATATAAAAAGAAAACAATTTTTTGCTAATTTTGTGTATATATACTACCTTGATCAAATAGTTCCCGGAATATATTCAGAAAATTAAAAAAACGAGTTTATTCACCTAAATCTATAATGTTCCCTTTAAAGTAATCCCCATCGACTTCAATAATCGAATCCTCGAAACTTTTTTAAAATCGGTTTTCGATATGTTCATCAATGCGTACCTTAGATTTTTCCAAATCAGTTGAATTTGGTGGCTGTTGGATGGTATTTGTTGCATTTTTTGTCAAAAAATTACAATGAAACTGTGCGAATGTGGAATCTAGGATTTTAGAAAATCGCCAATACGCACAGAGATAGATGCACTGTACGCTACGTAACTACTCCAAATTTCAAGCTTTGACGTTTAGATTTGGAGGGAATGTCTTTAATAGATGTACCACCGAAACATAAGAAACAGAACTTGAATCGAGACTATGGGTGCGCCACAAAGAGATAATTCGGGGAAACCTTTTGGGTAATATATTTATATTATATATACAGTTGCTTGTTTCGATTTTGTGTTCTAATTCAATTCTTCGTTTAATAGGGTATTTTGAAGTCAATCAACGTGAAATTGTATATATAACAACATTTTATTATTGATGTTTTATTCTTGGTATTCATTTTATTTGCTTAATCTGGCATTTGCACTTTATCATCATTTTTTACGGCCTTATCAGCTGCTGCCCGGCGATTACACAAAATTTCTACCCACCAACAGCAACAGTAATAAGAAAAGTATTTACACATAATTAAAGCAAACAATTTAATCAATTGGCGAACCAAAAAAAAATAAAATAAAACAAGAACAATTTCTCAAACTCGAATCGTAACAAATGCGAAAAACATGCCAAACTTTCGCGTCTGTCTTCCTGGTCTCTCCCCCCCACCCCCCTAACAGCACGAATGAATATGTCCAACTTACAATTGAGCAACAACTGCATATATATATATATATATGTATATATATTTGTATCTCTAAGAGATTATCGAAAATGATATTTTTAATAAATTGAGATAAAATAAATCGATTTTTGAATATGTTTTTCAAGGTGAACAAAAACGACAAACAAACAATAAGTTCTCGTGTTTCATTGTAATTCAACTTTTCCAAATTGTTTGTATGAAAAGAATAAAATACTGTTGTTCTATACAGAGGGTTGATGAGTTGACATGTTAACTATTCTGTACATTTGCAATCGCCAAAATTAGTCGGAATTTTCAATTTGAAATAAGAGCCGTAACAAAACCTCAACGCATTGATGCCGATACTCAATGGGTGCATGGTTCCTCTCTCGTAAATTTTTGAAGTGCGTTAGTTTGTTGACTGTTAAAAGAAGTTCTAATTCGATGGTGTATAATTGATTAAAAATGCTTTATTTTCCAGTTATTATTTATCGTCAATTGCTTTTTAATAATAATATAACAGGTATATAACAAATATGTAATTTCAAGGTGGGTTGAATTTTCGATTTTTCGTTTTTTAAACTCATTTCTTTTTTACTTGTTTTTATCAACTATAACGTTTAACTTCGTATTTCAATCTATGCCTACGTTTTGTATGTTTTATTTTAAGAATATAATAATTTAATTGTATACTTATTAATTTAATTTATTTTATTTATAACTTTATTTGCACTTATTCTCAGTAGACGCTTGTTCCGGCAATGGTTGGCTAATTTCTTTACTGTTACCAATTCTTGGTTGCTAGTTGCGTTTTTTTGCTAATAAAAATATTTTATATCATATAAACTCCAGCTAAACTATTTAGTAGTGTGTTATTATTGTATATAAATATATATATATATATATACAAATATATATATAAATATATATATATATATATATATAACTATATATGAATATATAACCATAATGACATTTTCACACAATCTAGTGCATTTCTTTTTAACTTTCATCATGTGTAATTATTATAAAAAAGAAACAACGATTTGCGTTTTATATAGTATATAGGTAGCTGGTAACAATTGGTTTTATAAATTTTATATTAGTAATTTAGTTGATAAATTACAGTTAGTTAATTAATAAACTACAATAATATATTGTTGCAAAACGATTTAATTTTTGTACGTAGAAATAAAATTTTTATGCGCCCGTTGAAAAATGTTTAATCCTAGACTATTTCATATGTTGTAAATCAAATTATTATTAGTGCCATAACCCCTATGTCTAGAACATATTAATCAGCAACATTCAACCTACAGCTAGAGGCACAAAATTTAGTATATCAATATGTAAATACATGTATACAAATAATTTCTTGATTTACCCGCGCACGAACTATGCGTTCCGGTTTCGATATTATCGTTTTTGTTTAAGAATAACACGGTTACATTTTTGATATCGATAACAGCCGAACGATAGCCCGCCCCATCCTGTCGCAATTAATATTGTCGATCTAGAGTGGAGTAGGGGGTATTCAAATTTGACGGTTACGTCCGACTGTTTCTGTTTTTCATGTTATGGTTTGTGCGTTAGCTCTACTTTGTATTTGTAGTATTTATATAAACCGTTGACAGGTTTAAAAAATTGTAATGCTTACTTAATAATGTTCCGTTTGTTTTAGAAATAGGTATTTGTTTTTTTCTCTAACGTATGATACAAAAGTTGCATTGTTTTATTACTTGTAAAAATATTCAAAGAAATTTAAAGATTTTCTTTTGAAGTAAACCTATTGAGCTCGTAAAATATAAGCTAAGTACTACATTAAACTCATAATAACTGAATTGAACTCGTTAAATTATATATTGATCATATGATTGCGTATCTATAACTATAACTATAAAAACAATGCCATAGCTTCATTTATATACAATACAATAAGAAATTGTGCATTTATTTTGTCTGCATTTTATTTAGATAGTTCAATACTCTTATAATATGTTATTTAGCTATTTCAAATAGAATGTGCAATCGGTTTCAGTTTCTTTTATGTACCTGTGCATATTTAAATACTAACGTTTTATTATTGTTTTGCAAATTTGTGTTTGCAAATTTTCTGTGTATATGTGTTATGCGTATGTATATTCCGCTCATTTTTAAACGATATATCTATATGTGCTTGCACATATATTACTCCGGCTTTAAGCGATGCCACTGCACCACTGTTTGCTTCGGTTTTGATATCATATCCTGCCAGTGCTTGGTCTCTGAGGCACCTGATCCGTTTTTACCTGTGAAAATTTAAAATCGATTAAAAGTAAATGAGTATAATTTCGGTTGCAAAGATGCAATTGTTGTTATCGATTTAAAAAAAAATACGTTATCCATTCCAATTAAATGAAAGAAATTATTACCAAACGCATACGCTAGGGAACATTTCAAACTTAGATTATTGCTAGCAATGCACCAAACTCGGGTTTATTAATAAAACAATAATACACTCTAGACCGACTACAAAAAACAAAATAATAATTGAGGGATAAATTGAGTATTACAACATGTGAAATCTGCAACGCTGTTTCACAGCTTCAATCACTTTTTCATTTTTAGACCCCGTGTTTAAAAAACACAAAAGGGTCTATTAACTTTGTGCAAAGTCGATTTGTGTGTAACAGGAAGAAGGAGGCGTGGCAGACCCCATAAACTAAATATATTCTTGATCAGGAAGAGAAGCCGTGTCGATTGAGCCATGCGCGTCTGTCTTTCTGCCCATCTGTCACTCTGTGCGTTTGTCCGTTCATATGAACACCTAGACTTCGGAAACTATAAGAGCTACAGTATTAATATTTGGCACGAACACTAAATTTGTTTGCAGGCAGATCAAGTTTTTTTCAAATGTTGGATACCTTCCTCCACTCCTGAGATATCTGCGAGCCCACAATCGCTATAACGGGCGCAAACTAACAGCTAGAACATTCTGCTTTGGAACATAGATGTACATTTGCACCCTACTTGCCCTTACTCCCCCAATGGTGGATCCCATTTTGTATACAAGGCCCCACTATTCGATACAAAATTAAAAATTGCCATATCAAGCGCTATTTTGGAGCTTGGAACATATATCCAAAATTACAATACACACCTACTTTGTTATCGATTATTGCTATTAAATACCGATTAACGATATTGATTATCGATATTAATTAGAGAAATTGGTTATCGATAGTATTACGCAGCACCGAAAGTACTATGCTGCTCCGAAAAACCATATCAAGCCGGAAATACTATTCTGCTCCAAAAATACCATACTGCCCCCAAAATAACAATTCTGTTCTGAAAATACTAAACACAGGGTCCCTACCGTTGGGCTAGTACCCACTGTTGGAAATTTGTATGCCTTGTTCCACTGTGAAATCGTTGGTATTTGGAACCAGTGCGCGCTTGGCCGTAAGCTCAGAGATCTATTTAGCATATGTGTTAGTAAAGCTTGAGTTAATTACAGTTAGAACGATTATAATGATCATGATACTTTCGATAAGGAGTTTCTTATTTTGGTGTTCCAGACAACGAGTGATTATTTTTTTGTTTTCTTTTTTTTTTTCCTTTAGAGTAGGGCACTACCGATTGATTTAGCTGAATTTCTTTCATTTCTAGAACGTCATGGGGCCCACTAACTAGTTTTCAGATTAATTAACAGAACTAACGCGAATATTGTTAAGTTAAGCGAGATCGAAAGATAAAGAGGAAGAGAGAGAGAGAGAGAGAGGGTGAGATAGAGGGGAGCGTGAGTGGGGCTTAGAACTAGAGCTCCGATTGAGCAGGAGAACGAGGATCGGCTCACATACGCGTGCTCTCCAGTGCATCGCTGTAGGCGTGCAGCGGGACGTGGGGCGTGGTGGTGCTGCCTGCACTGTTGCCACTGCCACGCCTCTTGACGGGATTGCCTGTTGCCTGAGATCAACTCGCTGGCGTGGTGCGCGTGAGCAGTTCATCGTCGTCGAGCTGAGCCAGTGCAGCGGGGGAGCCCACATCGATGGTAGTCACCCGATTACCGCCGCCGTCAGCAGCCGAGGGAAGCTTGATAAACTCGCTGTCCGTGTGCACGGGCATGATGATGCAGACGAAGCTCTGGCCTGTCTGCGAGTCGCGCGGATGCAGTGTGACGGGATTGAAGCGGTCCGTCTGGCCCTCGGTGTAGGTCTGCAGGCGTTGATAGATCTCTGGATAGTGCTTGCGCAGCAGTACGCCACGACGCGACAGTATGTCCAGGATGTTCGCCAGTATCAGCTCCCGATTGCCCGGCACCGTGCGCAGACCCGGATTAAAGGTTAGTATCAGTATTTCGGTGCGTTCCGGCACCGCCATAACCTGCAGTGGTTGCTGCAGTGCTTGCTGCTGCATCTCCAGTTCGGCCAGGACGTTCTTGCATAGTTTGAGCTTGGCACAGCGTGAGACGAGTTGACGTTCCCAGCGCACCGGTGCCTGACCCATGCCGGGCGCCTCGGACACAACGCATATGGCCACATAGATGAGCATCTTGGACTCCGGCTTGTACTCGGTGCTGAGCTTTAGCAGCTCCGAGTACAGCTCCAGTCCCATCTCGGCGGGCATCAGATCCGGCCAGCGCACATACGAGGCCTCGCCCATGCACTGGAAGCCATGCTTTATGAATCCTTCGGCCGCCTCGGCGCTGCGGAAGAGCACACGGACAACACCACGCCCCTGGGAAAGGCTGCCCTTGCGCGCCAACAGGCTGAGATGGCGCTGCGAGTCAAGATCATCCTTGCACGTGGCTAACACCTGGCGGCACAAATTGGAGGCTCTCGAGTGCAGGCACGCCTTGCGATGCTTCTCCCAGTGGGCGCGCCGACACTCACGTGAACAATATAAATGGGTACAATTGTGGCATGACTTGTACAGCTTCTTGGCATCGCTGGGCGTGGCGCTCGCCTCACATTTGCTGTTCCGGCAGCGTATCTGCAGCTGTGCATTCTCGCCGAGGACGAGGCTTCCGTTGCTCCCGCTGTTGGCCCCATTGATATTGGCGGTGCCGGCGCCGCTTCTCTCCTGGCTATTGATGTTGCTGTGGGCGTTGGTGTGGGTGTCACCCAGTGAGACGCGTCTGCCATGTTCACTCTGCGCTTGGGATTGGTTTTGAGCTATAGCCGGCTGCGTCTGTGCTGTGCTTGGCTTGGAATCGATGAGCTGCTGCTTCTGGCTGGGCGCGTCGCCCTCGCTGCGACGTCGCAGCAGCTGCTGCTCCACCTCCAGCTGCTGTCGACTAGCTGTACCTATAGAGAAGCAACATTTGGATTCAGTGCATCAATTGGCATATGGAACGCATCGAAACACAATAATAAATAGTTAACAATGAACAACAAACAATTAGCATGCCGAGTCGCAATTCAACTAGATTACAGGGTATATAAATGGGTATATGTAATTTATGGATATTCGTTTAAGTCTCAGCGCATTTTTCTCAGTGTAATTTATATAGCTAGCATCAAAACAAACGAACGCAAAACGGGATGAAAGAGACTCAACAAAATCTACAATTAAATTGTAAAAATTGTAAATATAAAATATGGCAATGTTTTAGGAATCGAAGGAAAAACAATACAACACATAGTATATATGTTTGATGTTATTATATAGTAGATCTAGGCACATTATATAGATACATAAATATATATATATATATATATAGAGAAAGAGAGCAAACAACGAACAGGAACACAATTTTAAAGAAGTTTTTTGTTTTGCTTTAAGTTTTTGCTTTCAGTTTTTGCCTATACCCAGTTTTTCTTTTTCATTTTTTCATTTTTTCATTTTTACATTTTTACTTTATTTTTAAATTGTTTAATTTTATTTTTTGGAGCCATTCATTCGCTTCTTTGTTTGTATATTTATTATTGTTTTTTTTAGCTTTCGCATATTTGAATTTGATTTTTTTTTTGGGTAGCTTTGATATTGGAACAAAAACTTACAGGTTCATACCTGTCGTCGAGGACCCTGCTATGGCAGATGCCTGATCCCTTGTGTTTTTGATTTGGTTCTGGTTGTGGATCTGGTTCTGATTCTGCTTGTGTTGATTGTTGATGTTGTTCTGGTTGTTGTGGTTGTTGTTGTTGGTGTTCTTGGTGTGCTGGCTGTTGTTGGAGGAGCTAGTTCTGGTTGCTGTTGATGCTGTTCCTGTTCCTGTTCCCGTTGCCGTTGTGGGTAGTCCTAAAAGCGAGGCAAGTACATCTTCTAGCGATGCGCTGCTCAGGGAGCGTTCAGGCGCTTTAGATGTGAATTCGATTCGTTCAATTTATTCGATTCGTTATCGATTCGATCAATTCAATTTCGATTTCGATCAATTCAGTTTCAGTTTCATTTATATATGGTTTTGTTTATGGTTATTTTGTGATCAAGGGAATACAATAAGATATATAGAAATATATTCAAATTTGCTTTCAAGTACTCACTTTAGCTACAAATCTTACAAACTAAACTATCAGTATGAGTGTATGAGTGTGAGTGTGAGTGATTATAATGATTATAATGATTACAAGGTATTCGGGAGATTGTTTTAAATTACACTGAGAAAATGTTCTATGTACAAGACATGCTACTACTTTGCACTAAAACAAAAGAAAATTTTGGGAATTCAAAGAAATCAAATAAAAAATTGTTGTATTTTGTTTTTGCATAATAAAATATAAATTAATTCTTTATTGTGTTGGCGTGGGCTGGGCCCGCCTTCATTTTGATATTGATATTGATATTGATATTGATGTTTGATATGCATTGCATTTAGGCATAAAACTGTACAATGAAAATGATTAAACATAATAAAAGCATTAAATTAGGTGTATATATATTAAATAATATATCGATATAATTTATCGATAATTAAATCAATCGCATTGCATCGTTCGTTGTATATTGCTTTGTTATCATATATAGATTTAGTTATAGATATATATAGTTATATATATATATATCTATATAGTAGAGTATAAGGTATTAGCACTATAGCACGCTTAAGTTTTTAGTATATATTTTACTGATGTATTTAAGTCAAATGAGAAATATATTTCGTATGTATTTGTTGATGTTTTTCGAATTTATCTAGTTTTAAAGAACGAGCCTAAAATAGAAAATTCCGTGGGATAAAAACAGAGATAAATTGAATAAAATTGAACAAAATCTGTGTATGATTGACTGTATGTGTTTGTGTGTGTGTGTGTGTGTGTGTGTGTGTGACTGTGATTGATTGATTGATTGATTGATTGAGCAGGCATAGCAAACTTATGCGCAGATAAGTAAGCTATGATTTCGCTTTAAATTAATACAAATTGTGCGAAGTGTAAAACATTTTCGTTTGTTTGTGTTTTATTTTTAAAAGAATTAACTAAGTGTAAATTAAAATTAGAAAATAATATATGCATATATATATATATATATATTATTATAATTATTATTTTATAACTACCATTACAATGCAATCTTGAATAAAAATGTTCGATTCAACTTAAAACCAAATGCATTTGCACTTTGCGTCCTACTAAAAACAAAAGGGGGGAGAAGGACATTTAAAATATGTTTTACAAAAAATGTAACTGATAATACAAGTACTAGTACAACTACAAGTACAACAAATGTGCGCGTGTATGTGTGTGTGTGTATATAAGAAATTATAAGGCAAAAACACGCTACATAGCTATGATATATGTGTATATCATATATAAATATCTATTGTTTACGTTTACATTTTACATTTAATAATTATGTTTATGTTTATGTATTTCAAATTTAAGTTTAGCTCAATGTTCAATTTGATATTTGATTGTTGTTGTTGTTGTTGTTGTTGTGCACAAAGCATTTCATCAGAATTTCTTTTGTTTTTATTCATTTGTGATACTATATATATATATATATGTCGGAGCTGCTCTGAGAGTTGCCATATATACGATTATCATGTGCGTATGTGTATATATATATGGATACAATCGCAGCTCAGATATATATGGTGGACTCACCGCCACCCCCACCGACTCGGCTAAGTCCGTTCATGCGTAGTGGCGTCTGTCCAGTGGCATCCAGATGCTGCGGATGCTGCAGATGCTGTGTGTGGCAGTTGGCGGGCGGACTGCTGCTGCTATCGATGACTGGCGTCTGTGGTGAATCCAATGGCCGTGTGCCCACAAAGCTGCTCTCCAGCCAGCACTTCCTGCACAGCCAACACAGCAGATTCAGAGAGGGAGAGAAAGGAAAAACGTAAGTAAAATTGAGTGTATTCATTTCATAATCGAGCAAAAACACAAATAAAACAAACAACAATTAAAGCGCTTAGACTAATGTTATAAAAATCAATAAGTGACGTCACTGGCAGCTGTGACTCACTGTGCTGCACTTGTGGCAGCTGCACTCAGTCCATGAGTGTGAGTGTGAGTGTATGTGAATGTGTGCGAGTGTCACTAACCTCAGGCAACAAATGCAATAAGCAAAGAGTTTTATAATTTAGTCGTAGAATTTGTATATATACTAGTGAAAATGTAAGTTTTTATATTACTTTATCTTTTATTCTTTGAATCAAAATTCAATTTGAATTGTTTTTATTTTTCTTGGATTTTTGTGCGAGCTGAGCTGCCTCGTCCTGAGTGTCGAACACGAATGAAATGTCGATACAAAACACTCGCAGCAGCAAAACGCCACAAATTGTGGGATCAAACGGGGGCTGCAGCTCTGCTTCCACCAAGTGAGAGCAGGATGGACAGACACAAGATAAGCGGAGCACACGTTGGGGCTGCTGCTGCTGCTGCTATGTATATAGAGGGTTGTTCTGCTGCTGCTGCTGTTGCTGCTGCTTCTGGTACTTTTTCTGGCCAAAACCGAATGGCGCCTGGCGTCTGTCTGGCGGCCTCATTACAACAACGTACAAAAGAAGAGCCTTATGTGCCTATAGTTTTTGCCAAAGATACCCTAGCTAGCTGTATATGCTACCTTTATGTACATATGATTTTAATTTATTCCCTTTAATCCCTCAAAGTATAATTAAAAAAATGCATTTAAAATCATTGAATAAACTAAATGCAACAGTTGCAGTTTTAACTTTATGCATAACCTACATTTAATGCAACATTTACAGGGTATTTCGCGTTGACCCACATAGCAATTTTGTACATTTTGCTAGCAACCTGTATGCCAGTCGCCCCATCGTTGCTCTAGTTTAAGTTTATCGATTTGCATTAGGATTGACCCAGTGCTGCAGTTGCTCCTTTGCCTGGCAATAGACTATGTGTGTGTGTGTGTGTGGGTGTGTGTGTGTGTGTATGCGATAGGTGAAGAGTCCTTCCACTAAATATTGTTTTCACTGTAGCTCACTGTTAATTTCCTAAGCGTTCAATGCTATAAGCAATTAAAATATCCCTACGATCAACGAATATCGAAGAGTAAATTGTTGTTTGTTATTTGTTTAAAGTTAGAGCGATTAATATTTTAGTAAAAGCAACCAACACATCAATTGGTCAGATTGTCAGTACCATATAGCTGTATAATTATGCCAGCATATATATCGATTGTGAGTAAGACATAAAGATTAGTCACAGGTTAGCCGCATGTGGAAGACTGCTAGACTTTGATGAGGGTGTAGGGATGACAATGCCCATAGAAACGGGAGAAAGTGATTGTGGTGCGGAGGGGGTAAATGGTGGACTTGGCTTACCTCGTCACTGAATCATCGCTGCTACATTAGATTACTGGACTGGACTGGACTGGACCTGACTGTGCTGTTACAGTTGCAATTGGATCTGTGTGACTAAATCTGTTTGTTTTTTTGTTTGTTTGTTGTTTTTGTTGGATTTGGTTTCTTTTGGGTTTTATAGATAGCTACGCGTTGTGTAGTTGTCGATCGAAGAGAAATGAAATACTTTAGAGCATGTAAAGTGAGATAGATATGGACACAGAGAGAGAGAGTGGGAGAGAGAGAGACCGTATGGATGCACATGGACACAATGATATATATGTATATATGATATATGTAAATATATATGGCAATAAGAACAACTACTACACACGGTTTATCGGAGGGGGGATGACAGCTACGACAACTTGACAACTCTATGGATGGGGTGGTCAAATTTATATATATCTTTTTTGGGGGCAACGTATCCTTGGCGCTGCCTACCTCGAATTGGGACTCGCTGAGCGACTGCGTTGCTGCTGCTGCGCCTGCGTCTGATCGTTTACGTAGTGCACTATGGCCGAGGTTACCTCCTTGATGGAGCTCTGGATCTCGGGCGTTACGGGCTGCAGTGTGCGCACCCCATTCGCTGGAGCGGCGGCGCTTGTTGGCGATGTGCGTTGCGCGAGCAGAGAGTTGGCCAGGCTGTAATTGATAAAAGCGATTAATCGTTTGTTATCGATAGGACTATGGATCAACTTACCGTTCGTGTGGCGTGCGCTGCGATAGTTTCTCTGTGCTGCGCCAGCCCAGGTAGGGCTGACGGTACGAGTTCCTGAGCACACCGCCAGGATTGGCGCCCATGCCAGCGCTGCTGCCGCTGGCCACAGACATGAAGCTGCTGTTGATGGGGGCGCCACGGGCGAAGCTGCCGCGTTGCGAGACGCTGGGCGAGGTTTGGGTGGAGTTGAGATGCGAGGTGGACCAGCGGGTGGCGCCCATTCCCTGGCCATGATGGCCATGGTGATGATGATGACCACCAACCGTCGATCCACTCACGCTGCTCGTCGTCTGGCCGCCATGGTGGCTGTGCGCCGAGGGACTCAGCAGCAAGGGGCTACGATCAGAGCGCTGGGAGCCCAGCGAACTGAGCGAAGTCGTTTTGGAGTTGAGTCCCTGCCAGCGACCCGAGTCCTGTGTGCGTTTGCGCGTGAAGTTGCCCGGCTTGTAGCCACCGGCGGGCGTTGTCCCAGCATTTCCGCCACTGGCGCCATCTGGCGAGCGTGCGGTACTCTGATTGTACTGCCGGAACCAGTCGGGTATATTCAG
>JBANCZ010001565.1:0-20677 GCA_037040025.1 Sphaerogastrella javana | reverse complement strand
CACACACACACACACACTCACACACATAAATGGAAATATTTTTGTAGCGGTTAGCGTTTAATTGAAATGCATTTGGCTTGTTTGCTGTCAATCAAATCGCATTGCAATGACTTTGGCAGCCACAAAAAGTCTTCCTCGACTGTCTGAGATCTGTGGGATGCCAGCAGCTATGATCAATGGAATTGCTGCTGTCGTTTTGTCAGGGGGCCACGCGACCTTCCGCCTCACAGCGCCCATAGTTGTCTTAGACTTTGGTCTCTGCTCTGTGGGTTCTGGGTTGTGGTCAGCGGGCTGTGGTCTGCGCTCTGTGCTCTGTGGTCCGTGGTCTGTGGTCTATGATCCTGCGGTCGTTTCTCGGTCCGTTATGGTTTAATGGTGTGAGTTTTATGAGCGCCATTTATGTATGTGGCCAAGTGATGGAATCCATGGGGTCTACACGCTGTGCTTACCATCTTTCGATGGCATATAAGCGCCATTTGTCCGATAATTCCACCTGCAACCACTGATAAGTTAATTAAACCAATTCAATATCGTGTAGGATATCGATTATTCGTACTTTATTTGATACTTCTGCTGAAATTTATGCACCATTCATTAACGATTTTATTACCCAAGTGCTACGGTAGCGTGTTCCACACTTAGTTTTATGGACAGTTTACGCATGTCTTTAATGGGTTATAGAACCCGCTGTTGAATTGCATGTTATTACCGTTGTTTGTCTTGTGGCAACATGTTCTAATTGCTTTTTGAACATTAACTGAGATTAAAGCAGCGGGATGCCAATCGATAACAGGATTATGTCCACAGCCTACTGTGTGTGAGCTTTAATCGCTTTCTACACTTAAAATCATAATTGTATCTAGAAATGTTATATATAATAAGGAATTCTCATAGCACTATTAATTTATTGACAATTTATTTAATTGACTTTGATTTTTGTATAATTACTTAACGATCTTCAATTTAAATAGATCGTTTCCGATCGTCTATTAAAAATACAATATAGTCTTACTATATAAAGTCTCTTGTTTTAGTATTATATTACTCGTTATTTCAATTATTTATACGAATATATTGCTACTTTAACAAGCCTAATCTAAAGTACATAAATTTTAGCACCGTTTCAATTTAATTCAATCTTCGATGGCTTCTGTTTTGATGCCCCTATTTTAATATTCACACCACATAATTGCATGCGATTAAATCGCACCTCTTCTCACGTTGTTTCTATCTACTTTATTTGAAGCCATCGTTGGGGCTTTTAACTATATGGTATAATTTAGTAAAGCCGCAGCCAAAGTGCAATGTGATCAGCAGTAAAAACTGCACATAATTACACTGAGTGTTGCTTTGAGTGGTATTCAGGGTATTCAGTTGATTGTTATGGCACATTATATAGTTGTAATCGTATCTAAATGCATATATTTATGTTTATATGGACTTCTGCCTAAGCTTAATCCATAAATGTCCAAATATCTAATACTCTTACTACCATTTCCGTGCAGTATTTCCATGTAGCTCTTACCGTTATGGACTCCAAGACGATCTGCAGCGTGTGTTCATACTCATACTGTATATTCAGATATATATGAGCATCAATTCGTGTTTATTGCTGCTTGATTGAGAGGGAGAGGGAGAGATGGGGGGTGGCAGGCAATTGATAATGATTTTTGAGTGTGTACCGGAGACCGCAAAGAGAGAGAATTGAGTACGTTGAGTACACAAAACACTAGGCGAAATACTTGAGCCAATGCAAACATTTTTCAAGCATTATTTATGAATACAATTGCAGTTGCAAGCGGCAAAGTTGCATGTGGCATGTGGCAAGCAAACATGCAGCACAGGTCGACAGACACGGCAACAGCAACAGCAACTGCAACAGTAACGGCAACGGCAACAATAATCGCCAACGAGAGCAATAACAGCAAAAGCAACATCTCTACAACAACAACAACAACAGCAGCAACAACAACAACAAGCAAATCAATAGCAAGGCTGGCTAACAACCAATGAGCAGGAGCAGCAAAAGCAGCTAGAGTAGGAGCAGGAGCAGGAGCAGGAGCAGCAGCAGGAGCAACATTGGCATCCCAGACATGAACTGGTTTGTCCATCCAACGACATTCGCGGATCAGACAAGCACCGACGTCGCGTTCTTCCACTGCGACTGCGGTTACGATTGGGACGTGTGTCCAAAAGTTTGCATATAGTATAGCTAGTTGCCCCGAACTAGACCTCAGCTGCACTGCTGCCGCTGCTGCTGTTGCTGCTGTTGCTGCTGCTGGGTAATTTCAGTTCATCATATACTCTATGTAGCGGGTGTTATAAATTTGTTATGGGGGGCGTGTTGAAGCCCCAAGCGCTGCTAATAAAATGCATCCAACTCAATCAGTTCTGTGGGCCGTTAAAAGATCTGATGGCTTACTAGCTATAACTAGCTAACTCGCTAGCTATCAACATTTATATTATATCATAAAACCTAAAATGAACTATTATTGCATACGGTAAACTATAACTCATGGTCTTCTTTAGGAGGAATTTGAGAATTATTGACAGAACAGAAAAGCTTTAGATGTAGAAGTACTTGGTATTAAACTGTCATACGTTTTCTCTATAAAGGTCGAATATATATGATTTATAGAATTTATAATATGATACTTTCATACTGTATTACTAACATTATTATTTACTTAATAATCAGTATTTAGTTTACATATGTTCATGGGTTGCTAATCTAATCAGAGTAGAATTTGGGAATTATGACTAGAGAGCAAATGGGCACTATGACAGCTTTCGACTGTAGTATTACTTGATATTAAAGCTTTTCATACTTTAAACAACATTAAGGTCGATTTTCTAATCCTACTAGCATAATTAAGATTAAATTTCTATAATAAATATAACAGTTAATATGATAGTTTAGCATTTAGTTTAAGTAATTCTTACTTCATAAAAAATAAAATAATATTTAAAGAATTTATTGTATATGGTGTTGTATTATATTGTTACATTATATTATTACAATATCGTATAGTGCATATGATATTCGTCTTTTGGGGCCTGGATTCAATTGCTGCTTGTTCTTGATGTAGATTTTGTTATTTTACAGTTAAAGATTTATGGATCATGTTGGCAGTCGATACTCGATATGCGATACGCTGGTAATTGTGTGTAGGTAACGCAGTCAGATCTTTCTATCTCCATTTCTCCTAAGACTAACATACGCTAAATTCTACACACAAAAATTCAGAGATAAGACCTCTGTTCCAGTCGCAGTCGCAGTCGAACTTTAAGCAGCATCGGCATTGGCATTAGCCTTAACTAAAGTTAGACCGCGCGGCTGACTGCATTACGATTTAGATTGAAATCATCCAGTCCGTTACAAATACGTACACAAATGCAAATGGGAGACAAAACTGAGAACTGAGAGCCGAGAGCTGAGAGTTACAGTTCGAATTGGAATTGGAATTGAAGTTGAAGAAGAGGAATATGTAAACAAATTCAAAAACGAGAAGAGGAAGAAGGTGCACAGATAGAAGAGAGAGGAGAAACAAGAGGAGACTAAGGCAGAAACGAAGACGAAGGCAGAGACGAACATGGAGAAGAAGGCAGAGACGAAGACAGACTAAGGCAGAGACTAAGGCAGAGACAAAGGTAGAGACGAAGACAGAGACTAAGGCAAAGACGAAGGCAGAGACGAAGGTAGAGGCGAAGACAGAGACTAAGGCAAAGACGAAGATGAAGTTGAGGCCGTAGCAAAATAGAGAGACAAATGTGTGCACAGTGGGTCATAAAAATCGAAGTTGAAATCAAAGAGTTATATACGGGCCGACTCAACATACATACATATATACTCAGTGTCATAAAAAAATCAGATCAAATGCATTATGAGACTGCAAAGCATTCGAATGGTTTCTTCTTGTTGTTGTTGTTGCTGTTGTTGTTGTTGTTGTTGTTGCTATTATTATTACTATTATTTTGAAGAAGAAAAAAAACTTTCTAAAAGGTAATAAACGTAGAGCAACAAATAAGCGAAACAAACTGTAAATGCAGCCCCTGAATAGTTTATGCTCACTGCTATGCTATAGCATACCATACTGTATTAGTATTACTATACTGTATATAAATTTGTAGCGGTGTCGCCAACTTAAAGCATAATTATTGCCCAGGCAGCGACTAGAGATTTAGATAGAGAGACAGCGGACAGAGAGTTGCTGCTGCTGCTGCTGTTGCTGTCTCGGAATGGGAATGAAAACTGAGACACGTTCCGCGGCTGCAAAAGAGATTCACCTGCACCAAGGAGCTCTGGTCATTATATGTTGTTGTTATTACTGCAGCTGCTGTTGTTGCTAATGTTGTTGTTGTTGTTGGTGATGTTGCTGATGTTGCTGTTTGTTTACTAAGATAACGATGCGTGCTACTGTTGTTTAACTGTTTTTAATTGAAACCAGTTTGAGTTTGTAATTGTTTTTCGACTTGTCCAATACGAAAAAATAGTCGCGCCTTTTATACTATATATGGTACATATGTAATGTTGCCGCTGTCTAAAACTGATTGGCCGTATAATTTCTACAACGGGTTCATCATAACTTGTCAATTGTAACTCAATGCCAGCAGCAGCTCATGCTGAATCTCAGCTCAACTCATCTTGCCATAGATGGAAATGTTGTTGTTGTTGTTGTTAGATTTGAGTATAGAAAACAAAAAGAAAATACACGAAATGTTTTCACTTGTTCTAGTTGGAAATTTTCACTTTACGCTCGGTGCAAGAGTGCGGCACTCGAGTGTGACTAAAATGAGTAAATTGTTATAAATGAAGTTGAACCAATGACAAATGATACAGTCCCAGTTTGGGCAATCTTATCAAATTGGAGCAAAGCGTCCGAACAATGTGCTATACATTCATCAAAACCCTTGGCACGTGCAACACCAACACCAACACCAACAACAGGCAACATGCAACATGCAACATGCAACAGGCGACGATGCAGCACACAGCATGCAGCATTCAGCGGCATCAACATCAATTCTATTCCGCGTCTTCAAATTGTAGTATCAGTATCAGTCTTAGTCTCAGTCTTAGTCTCAGTCTCAGTCTCAGTTTCAGTTTTAGTCTAAGTGTTTGTCTCAGTCATAGTCTCAGTTGTAGTCGTAGCTCTAGTTGCAGCCTCTGGCAGCAGTTAGAAGCGGCATAGCTCCTCCAGCCTTGGCCATTAGTTATTCTTTGGCTGGAGAGTCCGTTAGTTGCCTGGTTGAGTAATGCACGCGATCGCCATGTCACGTCAGTTCAAACATACTCATGAACATTACGAACATGCTCTTCATCATCTTCATTCATTCGTTTGTTCGTTTCTTCGTTTGTATGAACAACATTATTAGCATCATTATAACGATGTTTGTTGTTGTCACTTGTGTTGGCTCATGCGGCGTATGCTTGATTTAAGACACATCACGTTAATTAGTGTGTTTAAAGAGCTCCGATTCGCACACACACACACACACACAAACACAAACACAAACACACACATACACAAACATCTTTCACATAGTCATACTTATACAATTTGTCAAAACATACTTATACTTTCGAGATATAAGAGCGTAAAGCAGCTACCAAATCGCAAAAGCAAAGAAAATAGAAAAACTCGTTTCAAAGCTCTCCCATACTATTTTCGCCGACTTCCTCACCAGACTCAAGACTCAAGACTCGAGACTCAATACTCGAGACTCGAGACTCGAGACCCGAGACTGAGACGTCTCTAGCTATAGCCGAGACGGCGCAGTCGCTTCGTTGACGGCGACCTTGATAGACGTGTCAGCGGTTCGGCTCACACACACACCCTCAGATCGAAAATTGAAGAAGTTTTGAAAACTTTTTTTTGGAAAACTCTAACTGTAAATTTGCCAAAGTGACACAAAAAAACCCCGAAATTGTGAAATTACTTTTATTTGAAAACCTAATTTCTAAGCACGCTAATTGCTGTCTTTATATTTCTCACTCTTTCACCCACTCTTACTAATTGCTGTGTGCGTTGTGTGCGAAAAGTGTTTCAAAAGAAAACCCAAAAAAAAAAACTGTTGCAAATATAAACAAAAGATTTTTGCCTGCTTTGGCAAAGCGCAGTGAATAAAAACCTCTAACTCAATTTTAACTATTTATGTGGAGCAATAAAAAAAAACAGAGTGCTAAATTGATACTAAATAAATAAATATTAATCAAATTGTAACAATTGAAAATAGTTGGCATATTTTATTTGAAATATTCCCATTTAACAAATTGCCCCCTAATCGAAGTGCCTAGCATATATATAATCGGATCGACAAAAAGGAAAAGAAAAGCAGCCAACACCTTGTTCTAACGTTAACGCCTCGCCTCGAACAGCTCGAACGGTTCGATCGGCTTGAACAGCTCGAACGACTTGGAACGGCTTGAACGGCTTGGTCGACTTGGACGGCTTGAATGGCTCTTGGCCGTGGCAATCAGAGGTGTTAATTTATTCATTGGCCGGAACTCTTAACAAGCTGTGAGTATTGCCAGCGGCTCTGGCTGCAGGCCAACAAATTTTTGCATTTCCTTTCGCTCAATCCAAAAAAAAGAAAAAGGTTTTTCGTTTTTTTTTTTTTGTAACTTTTGTTGCTCTTATTGTTGATGTTTTTTGTTTTTTGTGGTGCTGCCCTTTTGCTGCTGCATGAAATTAAGCTTATCAGACCATTGAGTTTAGGTCACTGGGCAGGCAGTCCAAGTAGCCCAAAAAAATACACACACACACGCGTATTCAAAAGATCTTAATTTTGGTTGTTTTTTCGGTTAAGGTGAAAGTAATTTGGCCAAAAAAAATTGAGTGAAAAAATAGCGCCAAGATTTAACACATTCCCATAAGCCCATAGAGTGCATATTGCTGCTGCTGCTGTTCGTGTGTGTGTGTTTGTGTGTGTTGAGGCTGAGTGTGTGGCATATGCTGCTGCCTGTTGAGCGCACTCGACTGTAGCCATGTGCTGCTGCTAGTGTTTTAATGCCATAGTTGTTATAGTAACTCAACGATGTTGTTGCTGCTGTTAATGTTGTTGCTGCTGTTGATGTTGTTGCTGTTGATGTTGTTGCTGTTGTCTTTGTTGTTGTAGCTGGCGTTCAGTGCACTGTCGTAATTTAGTTTTAACAACTATTTGAAAACCGTTGCGGACTAGCCCTTGGTCTAGCAGCTGGCCAAAGCCCATAAACTATAAACTATTAAAAAAAAGGCAACAACAAGAGCAACAAAAACAATAACAGTAGCAGCAGCAATAGGAGCAGCAACAGAAGCATAAGCATAAGCATAAGTACACATTAAAGCACATTAAGGCGTCGGCAGTGAGCAAATGATGCGCTCCTCTGGCCACAGCGCGCGCAAAAAAAAAAAAAATTGTATAAAATTGTTGAATAAATTTCAAATTTGTTATTAAGCATGTAGCTACGCTAGGAGTAATGGCAAAAGGCAAAGCAGGCAATAGCAACAGCAGCAACAGCAACATCAACAGCAGCAACAGCTCCACATTCCCGACTGTAGCGTGTGTTCTAAGTGTTAAAAGTACGCCGAGTGTGACGTCGGGAATATGCACTCGGAAGTGTAGCCACAGCCAGACAATGGGCACTAACAACAACAACAACAACAACAACAACTGCATCAACTGCAACAACAACAACATTGGGGCACACATGAACTGCATCTGCTGCATCTGCGTGCCCATGCTCAGGTTACACTGCGTTGCAGCAGCTAATGCCACACAGAGCCAAAGCTAAAGCTAAAGCTACAACTATGGCTAAAACTATAGCTATGGCTAGAGCCAGAGCCAGAGTTAACTATATATACATATGTCTATATATGTAGCAAATTTATGCGCCGACTTAGAACAATGTGCGCTCATATATATCGTGTGTTGCCTAATAATTAATGAACGTGCATGAATGCTGCTGCATGTTGCACAAACAAACGCACACACACATACACACACACACACACACATTACACTATACATATTGTCTTTGAAGCGCACAAAGTTCAATTACCTGTTAATTGAGTTTAGTACAAATGCAAAAAAAAAAAAAATAAATAAAAAATGAAATACAAACAGAAAAAAAAAGAAATAGAAATGAAGTCAAGAGCTGCTGGAGTAGTTGGAGCATCAGCAAAAAAAAAAACAGTTTTCCCAGCCACAGTTTGAGCTCAATCATCAAAATCTCATCAGCTTGAGTCAAAGGTTTTCCCTTAGATGTTGCAGCCACAGCGATATATATTTGTGTTTATATATAGACAAAATCGGTTACAAATCAGGTCATTAATGCCATTAAATACGTTTCAAAATGCATGAAGATTGGGACAGCGCTAAACGCAGTTAAATCATGTAAAAAAATAAAGACAGGGAGAAGCAGAGAAAGAGAGAAAGATGGAGAGAAAGAGAGAAAGAGAGAGAGGGTTGACATGTAAATATAGAGAGCGTTTGGAAAAAAGAAACACACATAAAAAATAAAACACGAAAAACAAATCAATAATAATAATAATAAAGATCGCATATTGTTTAGTGTTAAATGCCAGCTAACTGTACATCAGCACCTGCTTGACTGATGTTGTCTGCTCTCGCAGCTCAATCAAAAAAGACTGTGCCAACGAACTTGATATTTCATTTTTTGTTTTTGTTTCTTTTGGTTATTTTTATTTTTTTTTTTTTTGTTGATGGTTTTGTTTTTATTTGTTGTTTGTTGTTTGAAAAAATTTTACTTTCAAATTAGGCCGCAAACTGTTGCTTTTTTTATCGCTTTCTTCTCATTCTTGAAACATAATGATTGTTTCCACTTTGTTGTTGTTGTTGTTGTTGTTGTTGTTTGGTGTTGTTGTTGTTGCTGGGGGTATTGCTGTTCTTCTTTTGAATGGAGCTAAGTATAACTAACAGTTAGAAGTCCCCAATATTTTTTTTTATTTTCGTTCTTTTTTATTATTTGACTATGCGTGTGTGTGTGCGGTTGAGTGTGTGTGTGTGAAATATTTATGTAAATTTAACAAACGCCACCAAATGCAACTGATTAGCGGTATAAACACTCGTCTCTATGTAGATTAAGCAAGCATAACTGCAATGCGCATTTCGTTAACGGTACTTAACACGGTCACACACACGGTCACACACACGGTCACACTCACACTCTGACATACACACACACATACATATGTTTAGCTTGTTCCCAAGCGACAAACGCACTTGCTAGCAGTGGGGTCTGTTGCTGCTGCTGTTGTTGTTGCTGCTGCTGTTGCTGCCACTTGCGGTTGCTGCTATGGGGCGCTGCATAAAGTAATTCTAGCTGACAGTTTAAAGTATATATTTGCTGACAGAACGAGTTTTAATTGCAACATTTGTTTAAATGTTGTCCGTTATATGTAGTTGCTGCTCCTGTTGCTGTTGGTGTTGCTGTTGCCGTTGTTGTTGCCGCTGTCAAACGACAACTGCAACAGCTAACAACAATAATAACAACAAGAACAACAACAACAACAACTAACAGCCAACACGAGCTTTAGATGCTGCTCCATTTACAAAAATGGACACCAACTATTTTTTGCCTCATTATAGTCGCTTTAAAGAATGTCACCTACAGCTGCGAAATTTCTGTGTGTGTGTGTGTGTGTGTGTGTGTAAGTCTAAATGTGCATTGTCAGTGGGGAAATCTTTTGTTTGTATACCCTGCAAGCATATGCTAATGGGCATGACTGGTAGCCAGTCAGTATAAATAAATGCAGAAAAGCTGTGAGCAGCCGCTATATACATTATTTTACATACATTTTAAATTTATTAAAATAATATCATATAAATTCATTATATATGTGATCAAATTTAATTTTGCTCGAACGCTTGCATTACATTGTAGGGTATTTGTTAGTCGAGCGCACTCTATGCGATTAGTTGCAGTCGCTTTTTTTAGCTATTTTCATTAAGTTGTTTTTCGCGTTGTTGCGTTTTGGATTTGTTTTAATTAGTTGCTCGTTTTCTCTCTTGTACAAAAAGTATTTATGGCTTAAATGTTTTAATTTTGCTTTTGTTTTACTTAAACTAAAAACACTAACGGGTATATTCACTTTGCGTAAAGACGAAATGTGCGGAGAGTACTTATTCTTACCCATAAATAGAAGCTGAGACTATTGATCCATGTTTGTCTGTCCGTTCATCGAATTGTATGCTAAATGTTTACTTATGAAAAAATAAACCTTATCAATATATTTGTATTTATTTATGTTTCGATTTACACACATAATTACACTCATATGATATTGATTACACTGAATCACTTCCACTAAAATTTTGCCAACGATGCTTCGCCCTTCTTCATACAAATGAGACTGCGCGCCGTTATTCTATTTCGTTTCACTCTCTCTCTCTCTCTCTCTCTCTCTCTGTCTCTCTTTATCGGTCTAGGTTATACGTGCACGAGTTGACCTGCACTTTGCCTACTCACATACACGCTATCTCTCTCTCTCTCTTGCATTAAGCATCGTCAAATTTTTTTGCGCATGCGCCTACGCATCGTTGCTCTCTCTCAGTTTTACTCTTCCTCTTTGGCCTCTACGATGATCCGCTACGCAGTGTCCATTGATTTAGTACGCATACTTTCATGTGCACTGAGCAGAGTGCGTTGATGGACCAATAAGCCCCATTTTTTTGTGTATGTAGGGCAGTGTAGTGCGTGCGTTCGTCTGCTTTAGACGCTCATTCGTGTGCTGTGAATGGAATTATTAATGTGTGAAAAGTGCGCCAGTAAATGAAAATAAAATAAAACAAAATGCCATGTGGAAAATTAAAAGTACTTAATTTTAAATGTTGAAAGCTGTGTTTTAGCACATCTGTGTTATATTATAATATTGAAAATAACAAATGTATTGTCAATAATAATATTATTAACGATTACTTTTTTGTTTTTATTTTCAGCGCGAAAAAGAAGCAAAGCCAGGGAGAGCTAGAGCGGGAGCAAGTGCAAGTGGGAGTGAGACAGGCAGCATTGCGGGCCGAGGCGCAATCGCATTGCAGAGGCAGAGGCAGCGGCAGAGGCGATGTTGCTCTCGCTAAGATGTGGAGCAACAAAAGAGTTGGATTTGCCCCGCACCCGCTGCTGCTATTGTTTCTGCTTAGGTGTTGCAGCAGCATCAATGCCACGCCCACAGTACCCACAGCAGCAGCGGCAGACGAAGCAAATGCACCAATTGCAAATGCAGCAACAGTTGGCCAACAGGAGGTCATTGGCGCCACCTCCTTGGCTGCCACCAGGGCAGCTGTCTATGCAGACAGAGACAGCGGGAGCAGCAAAAAGTGGCAACTGGGCAATGGCAATGGAAATGACAACGACAACAGCAACATTAAGAGAAATCAACTTGAGGATTTAATGCCAGCGAATTTACTGTTAGAGGATCTGCAGCAGTCTAACAGACAGCTAATCAATCTGACGAGGCATCACGATGGCGATATCTTCTATACAAGCGGTAAGTACCCCAATCCGAATCCAAATCCCTGCCATCCTCTCCTCCCTACTTAATCCGCAGCAGCAGCAGCAGCAACAGCAGCAGCAGCAGCATCTGAGCTGTGTGGCATGTTTAACCGTTGACAGCAGCATTAATTTTCAGTATGCTTCAGCTTATTAACCGCAATCCCCCTCTTCTTCTTCCATGGGGTAGCCAGTTGTTTTCTTTTCTTTTCTTTTTCTTGGAGTCTTGGCTCGTTCTGTTGTGATGGCTTAAATCAATCTGCCACAATTTTGCTGCTGCTGCTGCTGCAGCTGCTGCTACCTCTGTCCCAACTCCATTTATGCTCAGTTTTTTTTTTCTACTTTCCACGCAGGTCTGCGTCTGGGTGTCGGCACTTGCAACGCGGACACCTGCATTGGACTCTCTAGCGGCACAGCGGCTTTGGTGCGTCTGGCCAGCGATGGCAGCGGCAATGGCAATGGCAATGGCAATGGCAACGGCATTGGCAACGGTAACTGACCGATTAATATGGAAATTTAAGTTGCACTCAACACGTTTATAATCTGTGTATTTATGCAGATGCTGATGGGCTGGGTCAGGCCTCGGCCACGCTAGCCGGTGGCAGATTGGAGCTCTTAACGCGTCGCATGAAGCTGCATCAGCAGCAACAACAACAACAACTGCAGCAGCAGCAGCAACAACAAAGGCATCTACAAAGAGACAATGGACAACTACTGGAGCAGAGTATGGACGAGGGATGCAGCTGCAGATGTTTACCATATTTGCGGGCATATCGCGAAGATTTGGGCATTTGTGTGGATGACATACATGGTGAGTGGCTATACGGAAGCTCAAAATATGCCAAGCCATCGCTTGAATAATTAGTCAGCCAATTCGTTGTGGCTATAGATGTGTGTGTGAGTGTGTGTTTATAGTATGTGTGTGGCCATAGTGTGTGTTATGTGAGTGTGAGTGAGTGAGTGTGTGAGTGTGTGAGTGTATGTGTCTATGTGTGTGCTCTATTTCATTGTATCTGCTTTTTCCCACATGTGAGAGCCATCGAAATAGACACTTTTTGTGGCAACATCCCATTGTCTTTGCCGACTCCGTCCGACTTCGACTCCAACTCCAAATCCGACACCGACAAATTCACAATGGTTGCTCAACTAAGTTTTTATTTTTCTATTGCAAAAAAAAAAAAAAAAAAAATTGAGCGAAGAGGTATATAAAAAAGAAATGCTGTAATAATAATAACAACAAAATTGTGCAGGGCTCGCAAATGAAATTGCAGAATGAAAACGAAACGTGACGCAAACAACAAGCGACAAAGCTAAAGAAACAAGAAATATAACAAAAAATACCGGACAAATCAACAACAAATATAGTCGCAATTTTGATGCTCTATTTATGTGATTTAGATAATGACTATAGCTGTGCTAAATATGCAAAAAAAATGAGTTGTATAAAACAAATTCTCAGGCCCCGCCAAACGATAAAATGATGAGCAGCAAAGACTGTGATATAACATAACTTCAAATGAAGCTTGGCTATTAAAAGAAAAAGAGAAGAAAAACTAATTAAAATCTATACAACATAAAGCTGTAATATCGTGCAGAGTGTCGGCTATAACTTTGTGGAGAGTATGTTTATAAATAAGTACAACAAACAGTAGCCGAAGTTATGATATTATGACAAAAATTTGCCATTATTGAACAAATCATTTCTTTGGGCTGCCATTTGTTGTTGCTCGCATTTTTTTCTTTTTTTATGAAAGGAAAATATTTTTTCAAGCTAACTTTCGCTGGAAGCAACAACAATACAATTAAACTGAAAGTAACAGCGTTTCGGGAAAAAAAACAATAACAACATAATACAAATACAAATATTTGTAATTGTTTAGTACAAAAAAACTCGGCGTCAAGTCTGATAAGCGTCTCAATCTTGAACTGCGTGGAATTTATAATAAATTTTGTTGTTGTTGATATTTGTTTACTTGATATTGTTGTTGTTGTTGCTGTCGATGTTATCACAGTTGCAATAACAACATTTGTATGCCATTGGGGCATTATATGCTATATATAATTTGTATATTATGTTTTTGTTTTTGTTTTTGTTTTTACTTTTGACCATCATAATGCACGAGACTTTCTCATTGAGGGCATTCGTTGTTGTTGGCTTTGCATTTTATTTATTTCTATTTTTTTGCAGAATGCGCTCTCTCACCATTTGTCAGTGGCTCATCGTCGGAGAAAATCCCGTTTGTGTTTTTGCCACTGCGAGGCCAAATCATTTATCCGAGCAGAGAAATCAGTTTTCCCAGTAAGTAAACACGCGTCAAACCACTACAACTAGCCGAGCCTCTATTCCCTGCACCCTGTACCCTGTTCCCCATACTTTTGCATTAGCATACCTAATAGCTGCTCCTGACACTATACTTAACTCACAGATATACACACACCGGTGTGCGCGGTGACAGGCGCACAGTATTTGGGCGCCAACGGTTGGTCGGATCTGCGTAATCCCATTGACACGGACTATCCGTTTCGCATGTTCCGCGACGAGGGACGCAGCTTTCTGCAGTGGCTCGGCGAAGCGGAGCTGCGCCAGAAGATGCAGGGTCGCCTCATAGTGGTGCATCTGGTATGTCGCGACATGAAAGTCGCACTGAACATTAGCCACAAAGGTAAGTTTTAATACTATATGATT
Source organism: Sphaerogastrella javana (assembly GCA_037040025.1). Lineage (NCBI taxonomy): Eukaryota > Metazoa > Arthropoda > Insecta > Diptera > Drosophilidae > Sphaerogastrella > Sphaerogastrella javana. Next base: position 6,500 of record JBANCZ010001565.1, on the reverse strand, counting down.
ATTCCACTTAGACTGTGACTAATCTCTTGGCCTACTCTCACAGAGCAACTGATGCCGCCCAAGAATGTGCACTCCCCCTGTGTGGCTTTTCGCGTCAATGGCAGCCCCGTCAAGTACTCACACAGTAAGTTGAACCCATCATACGATTATCCCATCTCCAGCTGAGCTCATCATTATGCATCTCATCTCTCTGTAGATGTGCCTGAGGTCTTCTTTCAAGCGGCTAATTCGACTACATTAGCCTCCACATCCGATGGCATGACCATGCGCGAGTATGTGGTAATTGGTATTTGCAGTCTGCTCCTGGGGCTCATCTATGTGGCTTCGGTGTTTCTGTATCTGTACATGAAGAAGCGCAAGAATCGTGGACGTCATAACTCACGTCATTCGCTGGATAATCTGGCCAATGAGATTAACTATCCCAAGAATGATCAGGTCACATATGGTGCACCATTTAGTCGCGTGGGCAGCGTCTACTCTGCCGGCAGTTTGGGTCTGGGTGGTGCCACTGATGCGGGTACCCGAGCCAGCATTGCAAGTCTGAAGGATGATCTGGGCATAGTCAAGAATAATCCACTGCTGCAGCATTTTCCGCAACTGGGAGAGCGGGAGCACAATTCCGGCTTTGCCAGTGATATATCCAACTCGAATTCTGAGTGTGAAATGGAGGAGAAGATCAAGGTAAGTCCACATTGATAGCTATCTACTTTCATCTATATATTGAGGTGCTACTGCAGACATCGGTTTCGGTTATGGTGCATCCACAGCTGAGCATGGCCAACAAATCGCCCAAACCTACCACAGAAAATACCTCACTGGACAGCGATGATTTTCTGCAGGAGAACGAGTGCCTGCCCACGGAGAATGTGGCCGTCATTGAGGAGCTGATGAGCGAGGAGAAGCTGGAGAATCTGAGAGCCATGGTCAATGGCAATGTGCGCAAGAAGCTCTACTTTAATCCGGCGTACTTTGAGCCGCATCTACTGGCGGTAGGTTTTCAATTTCACCCTTATATCTACCGTTATGCATGCCATCGTTCTATGTGTTTTGCAGGAGCCACCGCAAGCTGCCATTGAATTTCTGCAGAAGATCCGTGAGGTCATTGCCATTGCCAAGTATAAAATGGCCACCAAGCGTTATCAGCCTTCACTCAACATTATACCCGAGGAGGCGCCTCTCGATACCAGTGCCTCCAGCACCGTCGCCATGTTCAATGTGCCGCTACAGCAGAATCTGCCGGGCAAAGCTCTGGGCGACAAGCGCAACAGCATCGAGCAATGGCTGCAGAGTGTGCCCAACACAGAAGTAAAGCCCGCAGCAGCTGCAGCTCCAGCTGGCGCAAGAAAGGCTAGTGGTTCCCCTACTAAGGGCAACTCCATCATGCGCAAGGAGATCTCTGCGCCAAAGGAACGCCCACCGCCGCCGCCCATGCAGAAGTTCAATAATGAATCGAAGGCGAAGCAGGAGCAGTCTGTATCCAGTAAACACTTGGCCGAAGAACAGCAGCGTCAGGCTAAGTCCAGCCCAGACTCCATGAAGCTCAAGTTTCCACCGGGCAAGAACCACAATAGCACTAACTCCTACGAGAGTTACTCGGCCTATACGGCCGCCGTTTCTGCTAATGTGTACGGCTTCGCGGAGACTGGTGGCGAGATCTATAACAATCCCAAGTTTATGTTGGCCGACTCACCCACTGGTTCGCTACGTAGTGCCTCAAGTCGCTCCAAATCGCTGCGCAAACGCAGTGAGGTGCTGGATCAGTTTGCAGCAGCTAATTCGACACCGACATCGCTCAATTCCTTCGATCGGCAACATTACAATATGCTGAGGAATATGAAACCCTCGGATATGATCTACGATTCGTTGAAGCGCGAGTATGCGGCGCATATACCCACGCCCGACTATGACAGCACCATGGAGAAGAAGATTAAGGAGATCTATAGCAGCACTCAGAGTAGTATACCCTCCGTACCCACGCCAGATTACAGTTCACTTAGTCGCAAGTCGCTGAAACAATTCCAACCGGATTCGCCCATCTACAGGCGCAAGTCACCGCAGTATTTGATTGTGGACTATGAGACGGACAGTTTGGAGCGTCTGGAGCCCAGCAAACGTAAGAGTTCACATTCGTCCAGTTCACCTTCCTCAGATGTAAGCTCCCAGCTGAGTCCGAGCCTGAGCACAGCGCTGCCGTTGGAGGAGGAGATGGAGATCAGTCACACAGTCTACGATCGGCTCAATGGATTTCGCAAGGAGGGCGACTTAAAGAAGCGTCTGGCCTCAAGCAAACATAGCCATCATCATCAGAACCAGGTCCAGCGGCACAAAGAGGTCGCAGCGCGCATTAAATACGACACGCCCTTTCGTGGCAGCATGACCATTGAGGTAGAGCACGAGCCGCCATCCGATCTGGAGCGAACGGATAGCGATCAGTTTGAGCCGGATACGCTCGATCGTAAGCCCAAGAAGCAAAGCTTCTGTGACATCAGTGCCTGGGAGACCCATGGACGACAGTCGGCCAGCGACCAATACCTTGACGCAGATTATAATCAGATTAATTCGCTACCCGATCTGAGCAGACAAATGACGCCCACCTTGGAGAATAACATGGCTAGTAAGCCGCGTACTGCCTCCTTTATACTGAGATCTAGCAGTTCCTTCCGAAATCTCCGTGAGATATACGAGTCTCCACTAGCCGTGCAGGATAACCTGAAGAGCGAACATTCACATCCACACAGGAGCAACGAGGAGGAGGATGACCAAAAGGGACGCATTCTGACGCTGGAGGCCAAGCATTCTCGGCGACAACGTGGCATGCAAACGTCCCCCACTCACTCCGTGGTAGATGTGCCCAAAGCACAAGGCCCAAGTATCAATAAGACGACCATTACTATATCTTCGCCCAAGCTTGCCGAGAAGCAAACACCAGTGGCCGACACTAAGAAGCTTTATCCACGTGGTCAGCCGCCAACTCCGCCACGTCCAAATAAACACTATTGCTCACCGATAGTGCAAAGCAAACGCCCACTGCCCCCTCCACCGCCATCCCCTGCGCCAGCGAGCTATCATAATGAGCGGGCAGCTCATGAGGACGACTCCTACAGTCTGCACAGCGAGATCACGGAGCTGACGGGCGTCTCGGATACGATGGCCAATTCAGAGTTTGACAACTCCTGCAACAACACTATGTCCAGCGTCATCTCTACCATGACGGAGACTGGGAAACAAACGAAAGCCATGAAAGCAGCTGCACTTGAACAGAAGACACAACTGGATGTGGACTACGATGGACTCTATGGCAAGAAGATAAACAGTCTGCGGAATGACTATAGCCTTAATAAGTATTTGAATAGACGCAAATCACAGAAGCGGGATCGTGACAGTCCGCATGAGCACGAAAATGAGCTGGAACCGCACAAGGTTGCCCCAGACGTGGATGCTACTAATATGAACAACAATAACAATAGCAAGAACCTTAAGGATATTGATCTCAATCAGTTCGATGCTCTGTCCATTAGCTCACGTTCAAATCGCAGTAGCGGACATTTGTCGGAGCGCACCAAGGAAATGTACCGCAATGCCGGAGTTCCCGTTGGGATTGCCTATCCGCAACGTGCTGCCAATAGCACTGGCAGCACGGCAAATCCCACTCTCAATGCCAATAGCAATGCCAGCAATGTACAGACCGTATATCGATGTGAAATCGAACCAGCTCAGCTGACGGCCGGCATGCAGATAGCCATAGGACTGAAGGATCGTGCCAAGAAGGCCAAGGATCTGAAGAATGCGTGGCGTAAATTTGTGACTATGGCTGCAAATAAGTTTAGTCCCAGCCAGAGTCCTGCGCCCACGTACGGCACCAAGCACCCGGCAGGTTTTCTAGATGCGCTGGATCGGGATGATGGCATCGCTTCCATTATTGAGGATTCCGCTCCGCCATGTGGTTCTGTGGTGCCACCCAGCAGCCAAAATTACTACGAGCAACGTTTTGGACAATTGGACAGTGGCTATATGAGCACCGATTCCAATGAGCTCTACAAACGCAACGTCTACGATCGGTACAACTTCAAGATGATGTCGGGTCGTGGACAGATCATACGCGTCGATACCATCGAAGACAACGAGGAAGAAAGTGCCAATGCAAATCGTTTAGAGCTTGATGCCACAGGTTTTGAAGATCTGGAGCATATGGTAGCACCAGGTCATCGCACAGCTACCAATGCTGTTGAGGATCTGAGTGATGCAGACTCGGACAAAACGCTCACCCGCTCCCAAACGAATGAACTGCATAAACGGGGCAGCACCACAACAATGTCATCGTATTCCTCCGAAGATGAGAATCGACGTGGCCACAGCACATGTTGTGGTTCCTCGGACGAGGAAACGAACGCCGAGGATATGTGGGAATCGGGTGCCGAGAGCATAGAGACACACTCGGTTCTCTACAAAATGATACGAAAGAGTTAATTTTAGTTGGAGCAATAGGAATTAAGGGATGTGCAATATTTAAAAGACTTCCATACTTAGCTTAAAATACTCTTACAAGGTTGTCCAATGCAAATAACCTTACTATACTTGCCAAACCACACGATGCAATCTCTTGTAAAGCGAAACTACATAGAATACGACAACAACTACTATGTTTATGATAAGTTATAGTTATTGAGAGGAACTGTAAGTAATGCTACAACATCATTACCGTGTCTCCCATTTATGAAAATTCTTCCCAACAATAACCTTATGCCCTTTTAGTTTATATTTATAGAACTAACATCGCATCTTTGCTTAGTTAACAGTTGCGAATTGTGATAAATATTAGCAGTCTTGGGGCTTGGGCCGGAATTGTGCAATCATAATTTAAGTCTTATAAACAAATAGTTACTAATTAAGTCTTAACATTTAGTAAAATGCCTTAGTTAATGCTATAAATTAATATTATGATAAATTTGTATATATACATATTAAAAGAAGAAACAAACATTCAAAATAAATTAAATATAAATGATAGAACAAACAGAATGTTCGATAACTTATTGACTTGACTGTATGTACGCTGTTTAGCTTTCGCTATCATTCAATATGCCGACAGTCTGGCAACGCTGCCACTGAGCGACTGTAAAAACACAATTAACTGTTCTCTGAGAGCGCAGAGCTTGCGCTCTCTCAATCGTCTTCGGTTTCGCTGATAAGCAACCGGCTCTAGAGTGTGTATGTATGTATGTATAGGCATGTGTATAGACATGTGTCATTCTTTGTGTGAGTTCTTTCTGTGCGTATGTGTGTGTGTGTCTGAGTATCAAAGGCCTAACAGAATTACTTATTTTTCAGTCCGGCAGTCATCGAGCAAACGCGAGCAAGTGCAGTTTGAAAGTGAGAAGTGAAAGTGAAAATAAAGGAAAATGAAATTTCTAGGATTGTTTATTTGTCTTGTGATTAGCTGCAGTCTATCGCCTGTGCCTGTCGCGGCACATCATTTGCACTTTGTGCAGTCGACGAGGGACATACCACAGGTGCAATACTCGCCGGAATTAGTGAATGACCTGAAGGATTTTCTCCGCCTGATACCAGAAAAGAATGTCGATGAGTTGATAGCGGAGCATATGATTACCGATGGAAAATTTCGCAAAGCTGCTATATTTCTTGAAAGTTCGGAATTTAAGAAGTTGGTCGAACGCGCCGAGCTCATGCCAGAAGTGATCGATGTCATTAATTTCCTGCATGCGAACGAGACAAGTGTGCGAACCAGACTGCGATCGGATGACCAAATGAGCAAGGCGAGCTATGGCTATCATTTCATAACAGACGCACCAGATAGCCGTATCAATGACGAGGGCGTGGACATAGTGCTGCTACACGATGCTCAGCCGGAGACGGAGAATTCTCGTAACTTGGACAGCTTGGTTAGCTTCGTCAAGGAATTGTTGACATTTCTGCCGCGTGATAAATTCGTTGCCCTTATCAATGAGAAGCGCAAGAATGGCGTCGTCTTTCCCAAGTTCTATGCGGCCCTGCGCAGTGACCAGTTCCAGCCGCTCATTGAAAAGACAATGGTGAGTTTGAAATCACTTCATATAGATATAGCTCAGCTAATTCCGATTGGAACATTCACAGACCTCAAAGAATGTCGCCAGCATCATTAGCACTCTGGCCAGCCATGAAATCGATGCCCAGAGCCTGAAGAGCATTGCATTTGATGTCATCTCTTGGGGTCCAGCTGTCTAGCATAACTGTATCAACAAACAAGAAATAATTTTGTTATTTTTCACAGAATCAGTTCGAATTCGTATTATATTCGCATAAAGTCAAACAAAATCCGTTGCATTCATTTACTGCTCCCTCGAAATTTCTTGAGGCCCAAAAAAAAACAGAAAAAAGGGCAGAAGGAGGCGTGGCAGACCCCACAAAGTAAATTGAGCCAAAATTTACCCCCTATCCCGTCCGAACTTTGGCTCAAAAGCGAAAATCTGAATTAGCGGCCTCCGGGAGGGCCTGCTGTCCGG
>JBANCZ010001564.1:0-20686 GCA_037040025.1 Sphaerogastrella javana | reverse complement strand
CAACACCGAAAATATTATACTATACTGCACCGAAAAACCATATTACTCCAAAAATACTATTCTGCCCCAAAAATACTGTTATGTTCGAAAAATACTAAACACAGGGTCCCTACTGTCGGGCTAGTCCCTACTGTTGGATATTTTTGAAATAGTTTAAGTGCAAACAGCGCCAAGTCAAACAAATCATAGAAATATTGATGTCTGTACATACAGTTTCCCTTGACCCCCACCTACCCACACAGAACACAGAGCACACACACACACACCCATACACACACTTATACCCACACCCATACACACACTCGCACACATAACAGTTCTGGCCATGCGAAAATGTCATAAAGTGGCTCATTCGAAATGCATGCAAAAGGTAAATTGTAAATTTTAGCCAAGCGACGAAAACTAATGGCATGTGGCTAATATTATGGCACTCTGGCTTGGCTTAGTAACAGTACTTAGCTGTGTACATGAATATATGTATGTGCATGTGTGTGTGTGTGCGTGTGTGGGTTTGTAGCACTTAGTATTACAACTTTACAGAAGATTAATTACACAGGCACTGGCCATAAATTAAGCAAACAAACAACAGCAAATCCACTGAGCCACTGAGCCACAGAGCCGACAGTTGAAGCGGCATTATTTGCAAATACATGGTAGTAAAAATTCAAATTAGAGATCATTCCGGGCAGCAGTAGCAGCAGCAACAGCAACAGCAACACCAGCAACAGCAGCGACTAAGGTAAAGCATTCAATTTGATCAAATGTGCCATCGGCTCAGCTCGGCATACAATAATGGCCGTGCCAGCTCCCGTGCCCTTGAATTGTAGAAGACGACGGCAGCAGCTAAAGCTAAAGAAGCTACGGTAGCAACAACAGCAACAGCAGCAACAGTTGTAACAGCAGCAACATCTGAACAATCAAGTCATAAACAATGTGCAGCCAAAAGGTCCCAAGAGTCCAATAGACGCCCAACCAACGCGCTTGCAAATACAACAAAAGCAGCCGCAACAACAGAAACAGCAACAACAACACCAACAACAACAACAAAGAATATAGTAAATAACGTAACGCAAGCAACAACAACAATGACAACAGCAGCAACAGCAGTAGAAACTATGAGAAGGCTGACCAAGGTCGTCCCAGAGCTTTGGCTCTTCTTGTCTTCTTCTGCTACCTCTTCTCTTTCAGCACCAGCACGTTGCCCCCTCTCTCTTTCTCTCCATCTGTATATCTGCTACTCTACTACTTGCTGTAACTGTTTTTGTTGGTTATGCTGCTGTTGTTGTTGGTGATGTTTCTGTTGTTGCTGTTGTTTCTGTTGTTGATGGTTGAAGTTGCTGTTGTTGCCGTTGTTGTTGCTTTTGTTGTTGGTGATGTTGCTGTTGTTGCTGTAGTTGTTGGGGATGCTGCTGTTGTTGCTATTGTTGCTGTTGTTGTTGGTGTTGTTGCTATTACTATGTATCTTTCTGTTGCTCTCGCTGTTGTTGTTGTTGGTTTTTTCTGTTACTGTTGCTGCTGTGGTGCTCTCAGCGGGCTCTGATGCTCGGCTAATTAAGTTAATTATAAATTGAAGGCACGCGATTTGCTTGAACCCAGAAAACGCGCCTGATAATAATTTCGAATGTTGTTTGTTTTCGGCAAAAATCTGTACATTGTTTTGCTGGTGCTGCTGGTGCTGCTACTGCTGCTGCTCAGATGATGGCTCTGTCTTCGCTGGACTGATTAGAAGATGTCGAGTCATTGGAGTCATAAAGTATAATATACTATACGCTGCCTTTCCAATTTCGATACCCTGTACAACAGCAAAGCTCAAACTGTATATGGGTGCTGCATTCAAAATAATGTATTATATATTTTTAATCATAATAATTCGATTAGAAATCTTTGAAATAATATTAAATTATAGGAAATTAATTTAAAACAAATAGAGAGAAATTAATTTTAATGTTGTATGACATTTTAAATTTATATTTTTGTCACTAAACTTTAGAATTTTTTTAATTATATTATATTATATTATATTGTTTGTAGTAGATCTTAAAATATATTCCATATATATTATATTCGTATTTTTGTAAACTTTAAGATCTAAATCTTTCCGTAACAATTATATCGTTTGTAGCAGATCTTCAAATATATTATATTCCATATATTTATATTTTTGTAACATTAAGATTTAAAATTTCTATAACAATTATATTATTATATATTATTTGTAGTTGGGGATAAACATGTTTAATCTATTTGATGTTATTTTACCCATACAATTGATAAGCAAATACTGTGTATATTGTGAAAACCGATCGTCAGTTGTAGTCTATCATTCCCTAGGTTTTATAATAGATCGTCTGAGCGCGTTAAAGTGATCTTCGCTTATGTTTGTATGCTTTTGATTAGTGATTTTCAGACGCGCCCCCCGGATTTTGTGCAATTTGCTTGACCTTAGCGCGATTTGTGTGTATGTGTCTATGTTGTGTGTGTGCGTTGAGTGTGTTTAATGTATGAGTTGTTTGCTAACCATCAAAAACAATTTCGAAAGTTCCAATTTAACTGCACCGACGTCCCACGCGATGCGAACCTGATATGCATACAGACTGGTCGACGATATCTAATGCTGAGTCTGACTAAATGTTTTAGGGGGAGGTAACAAGGGGAAATACTCGCAGTTAAAATACAAATAAATTGTGAGGCAGGAAAAGGAAATAAACGCAGATATTTATGTTAGTTATTCAACTGAACTAATGCCAATTAATACAATTTCAGTATATATGTATAGACTGTGGACAGTGGCATAGATAACAGGGATTGATAGACAGAGGGATCAATACCCTTGTTATAAAAATCACCTGTACAATACACTTAATCTCATTCATAATATTCAAATCGTTGGGTGGTTTTATTTTTAATTACCTAAACAAAATATTATAAAGTATAATACAACAATATTCTGATTAGCAAGAACTGTGCCTGACAGTGAGTACCCTAGGCTTTGTACTATCAGTGCAGTACAATATTTTTCTGCTATAATACAATGTAATACCACAATAAGATTCATTAATTAATACCTTTATTCTTCCTCTGTCTATCAAATAGACTCAGCTTTCCTATTAAAGTGTTTTGAAACTCCAGGTAGGGTTATGCTTCAATTACTCTTTATAGAATAAATAGGGTAGCTTAAAATGCTCATCATAACCAATCGAATAATTGCGATACAATTCTTATTCGCTAATTTTCAAAATCACAGTTCATGTGCTATACAATATAATTGAATAAAATAATTGAAGAAAATTTAATCTGCGTTGCTGCCTGCTTAATATTTGAAAACGGCAAGTAATGTAAGAAAACTCAAAAAATCGATGAATCGAGAATCAAAACAAAATTGCAATAACTTGGTTCCGATACAGCTATAGTATGTATGCTTTGTTATCATATTCGCCTTCTGAAGTAGCTATGGTGTAATGAAGAAGAAGCATGTAATACATAATAACTATATGTACACCTATACACCTGCATTTGATTACACCCATGCAACTATTCGGAGTCGTTTGCGCATTCTTCTCATTTCCAGTACAAAAGGTGGGAGAATTATAATCACGATGACACTATACTCTCTTATTTCTTCACCCATGGTAATGATACTCTATTCTTGCATAGTAGATTTCTAATGCTGTACATGGGTGTGCCAAAGACTTATTTAAAAGGCGCAAAATATATAGAAATCTAATTACAATGAATGAATAGAGTAAAAGTAAAATAAGTATACACCAGCAACATATTGTTTCTTCCTCTCTATAATAACAACCGCGCTAAATATTACATTATTTTGTAAGATAATTGAATGTGTTTTATTTATCTTAACCTCTTCCAAAAATAAAATTATCTACGCCATTATACTATATTAGTTTAATCAAAAGCAAACCTTTCTTTGAGAGATCATATTTTGTACTTTTATTTTCAACAGAATTAGATAAGCAATTCAAACAGCTGTGCGAATCGAATTCGATATTATTATGTAAAACCAAGTTTTACTTTTGTTAAGCTGATAATAAACTATTAGGAGTCAGACAAACAACATCGCTGTTTCTTTTATAAAATCGCTTTGGCTACGATCGTTTGCATTATAATGCCATGTCTTTTATAAAGTTCAACAAGCTGAGATTTGGCACAAGTTTACAATGCTATAGTTATTTGTACCAAAGACTATTCATAATTTACATTAAATGCTGCCCATGATTGTGTCAGAAATCCCACCCACAGATCTATGGTAGTCCAATGCGCAGACCCAGACTCAGACAGTTAATCGGCTTAGGTCTGTGTTTGTGTGTGTGTGTGTGTAGGGTATGGTTATGATCATTATAAAAATCGCACAGCAAGATCAGTGAGTTGAGGAAAAAAATTGGTATAACAAAGGCTAATTACTGTGAGTTTTTTTTTTTTTTTTTTTTTTGTCTTTTGAGGTGGCTTTTTGTGTTTTGGGCTGCTGTTGTAGTTGTTTCTGTTGTTGAATCTCATGGAGATATTATTCAGATCAATCCACACAAAAGACGCATTTGCATGCGAAGATACTCGGCCAATAAATCTAATGGTCAGCATGTTGTCAGCGATATACAAACAAAGATTTATACATACAGACACACGTACATATAGGCATCTGCGAAAGTGCCCAGACCAGATCAGAGCTGGCCAGAGCTAGAGCCCAGAGACCCGGCCGAGCAAACCAAATGTGGTAGCTTTATGTCTAAATTATGAATGTTAATTGCGGCTGGGATTGTTAGTTGGTCATCGCTAGCCCGAACTTCAATGTCAGTTAAGAAATTCAAAACTAATTTGTGATGTTACAAATTATATGGCACATATCAACGACAACATAGCAACCATATACTATACATATACATAGATAAATGAATATCCATCATGCTGCTGGAAAAGAGCCGACAATTGGTATGGTGTATGGGATATGGTATATGGTATATAGTGATAGTAAGAGGTGCTCACGCACAGATTGATGGCCTTTTGTACGTCCCCCCATTCACGGGTTGATTATGAAAACACATTTCATAAAGAAAACATCGCATTTGTTGTCTTCAATAAAGCTCAAAGTGAAAGAAAGCAAGCGTGTAGTGACTTTCTGTAATTTATATGTAGAAATAATGAAATATGACCTTATATACGTATGTGTGTACGTTCATACGTGTAATATTTATTGGGGGTGTTGAGCTTTCTATCTTTGTTCAACATGCATTATCAAATCAACTTAATTAATAGTTGTGCTCTGAACTTTACCTCAGGATGACACAGCTGAAAAATAATTGTATAATAGGAGTATTATTAATGTTTAGATCTAATATTTTTAATTTTAGATAAGTATGTAATTTTAATAATATTTTATTACTTTTTTGTATCATTTAATAGATCTGGCAAAGTAATGTAATGATCTCCACTTTTGTTATTTCGGTGGGATATTATTGAAATGCGCAAAAGGTGCCGAAATTAAATGCGAAAAAATGAATAGCATGAAGATCGGAATGTACTGATCTTTTGTGTGATCAGCATTCAGTGACTGTTCCTGCCATTCTAAATGGAATACATAAAAAAGAAAGACAATAAACAAACCACTTTGAACGAGTCCGATTGAACACAAATTTATGTGAATCAAAAGCTTAAATGTAATATTTCTTTCAATATATCTCGGTTTCAATAAAAATTGAAACAACTAAATCCAAGCTTGATTTGATCAAAATAATTAATTTAATAATTAAATTTCTATTTTTCAGATTATTACAAAGCTTATTTAAATTTTATCTATTATTCGTTTAAATCATTACCGAAGGCAGATTAAAACGATTTAAAAATAATTTTGAAATCAATTGAATATGTAAAAGTTAAGGCGAAAAGTCAAGAAATTATCGCATATTTCATGAAATCTGTGGTTAAGGCAGTTCTCAAACAAAACTCAACACGACAGCTGATTGAATACGTTTGAATCAAATGAGCTGTATGAATGAGATGGCATTCATATAACTGTCTATCTGTATTTAATTGAATTATGCAAGAGTCTGAGCCAACAGCGGATTGCAGGCCCATAAATGACGGCAATAACAGTTGCCTGACCTTTTGCGAACCCTTTTCACTCAAAAACATCAATGTTGTGTAAAGCAAAAGCCCCCGGGTCTCCCGGCGACCACGAGCCGCCTCGGGCAACCACCGACCATCGACCACCAGCGATCACCAACACTGAACTTGGAGCGGCTGAGAGAGCGAGAGAACAAGAGAGAGAGCGAGAGACCTACGAATTACGGCATGTTTTGAGGGCCGTTGGTAATTTCTCGCCATCTATCACCTACTCATGCTATCTAGCATTATCTAATCGGCATGCGCTTTGGGGTCTTTCGTCTGCAAACGATACCAAATTGGAGCAGTGATGACAATACGAAAAATCAATGCGCCAAATTGAATTGTTGATTGTCTGAATTTTGCATATATTTAAACCAATGACGCGGGGGTTTCTAGCAGAGCTGTACGAGTTTTTAAACTCTATTAGTTGTCATTTGATTGTTGTTTAGATGCAGCAACAAAGTTCAGAGAAACCAATGAAGAGATAACAGTCGGACGCCATCGACAAAAGTGGCTCTTGGTTGGCTTTCAAAAAATTACAAATATACGGTCATACAAAAGAACTATGCAGCCCAAACAGTGGTGTTCCTGTTACTACCATATTTACTATATTATGATAAAAGCTAATCTAACAATGCAACCAGATTAGATCTTCAAGACAGAAAGCTGTGTGTAGACAAAAAAGTAATAGTTCTATATCAATGTGTGTTTATTATATTATGTCAATTTCTGTAAAAGTAAAAGACAATCTTACGAATTAATAAGTAAACAAGTTTTTGATGTTATGAATATTATTATTCAACATATTTATTCCTGTAATTGTTAATATGAAAAACCTAACCGAGATCCGAGATGAACTAACTTCTACATTGAGCTACTAAGAGCCTTTTCGGCTATTCTACATCAATGCCTACTAGAACAAAAGTAAATGTGTTAACTTATACAAAGCAGAATGCTTAGGTCTTTGGCTTTATAGATCAATTATAAATATAGCGGATCAGATCTATTAAGCATTTTCACCCAATGAAACAAACCTTATCCATTGTGCTTTGAAGAGCACAGGGTATGGCGAGAAAAAAAAAATATGTGTATATATAATTGCAACAACAAGTTCATATCGCAAAATATTATTTGAATATGCACATAAAAAATGGCAAAAGGCAACAAGAGGAACAACAAAAAGCTTTAAGTGGAGTAGAAGAAGGCGGAGGTGGAGCAAATGTGCAAAACATTGAGCACCGCCCGATAGCCGTTTGAAGTTTTCAGATGAAGCTTCGGCTGTGATAATTATTGTCGATGCTGATGAGACGGGACCACAAATGGCACTAACAACAACAACGACAACAGCAACAGCAACGGCAACAACAACAGCAACAGCAACGGCAACAGCAACTGTTGCTGCTGCTGCTGCTGTTGCTTACAAGTGTTGTTATTGCTCTAAGCAGCTGAAACCAGCTCGCTGCCAACGCTAGCGTCGGCGTCGTCGTCGTCGTCGTCGTCGTCGTTGGCGGCGGTGTTGCTGGATCCAAAATGCTGAAGCACTTCACTAGCAAAGCGCAGACGCAGCGTCGTTCAGTGCGGTGTTGGAGTTCGTGGCGTTAGGTCGTGTTTTCGTTTGTTTTCGTTTATTCGAGATCGTGATCGTGATCGTGATCGTGATCGTGTGACAATATCCGAAGTGCAATATAAATTCGTATAGGAATACGAGCAGTCATCCCAGTGCGAATAAGCCGCCCAAGTCGAATGCACAGTTAAAGCGGTGCTCGTGCGAGTGTGTGTGTGTGTGTTCAAGTGCGTGTGTATGTGTGTGCGATTCACCATTAATTGAATCGCTATATAAAGTGTCCAGGATTCCCATTAGAAATAGAAAAAGAACAATATAACGGAACGGAACGGAAAGAAAGGCAACAATAGAGGATTGAATTAAGTTGCAGTGCGTTCAGTTGTGCTCCAGTTGGGAGTTGCCACCGGAGAAAGATACAGAGAGAGAGAGAGAGAGAGAGAGCTAGAGAGAAAGAGAGGGCAACATGTTGGCAGTGAAGGATAAGCCATGGCTACTGCTGCTCGTTGGCCTATTGGCCGCATTGAGCTGTAAGTAGATTAAGCTCTGATTTATGAGCCACATACGCGCATTATGATGCAAATGGCCAAAAAAAAAAAAAAAATTCACACACAGACAAACAAAAAGAAACTAGATTAGTGTTGTGTGTGTATATGTGTGTGCTGCTGCGTATGAATGTGTGTGTGTGGTGCATAGTTATACGTTTTTAATGGCCGGAGGGCGGCCAGACAATGCGACGTACGACACGGCGCAAATATATCATCTTTTTTGTTGTTGTTGTTGTTGTTGTTATTGTTGTATGAATGCAAAGTAAGCCAAATGAATATTCAACAGCCATTTGTTAGTTGTCTGTCTGTCTGCCCACGTTTTATGATTGGCGCTGACCGTTGAACTGGCCAGTGACCAACTGACTTACTGCCATACTGCCGTACCGTCATACTGCCATACTGCCGTACTGTCATACTGTCATACCGTCATATTGTCGTACTGTCTTAATGTATACTGCGATTCAGTCCTACTGCCATACTGTCATACCATAATACTGTCTTACTGTCATAGTGTTATACTGTCATACTGTCATACTGTCATACTGTTATACTGCCATACTGACAGATTGGCTGGCTGAATGACTATATAAGTGCCAAACAGACTGACCGAATGACTAACTAAGAGACTAACTGCCCGTACGTTTGTCTGTCTATATGTCCGTCTGTCTTTCTATCTGTCTGTCTGTCTTTCTATCTGTCTGTCTGTCTGTCTGTCTGTCTGCATTAGCATCTGCCTGACAGATTAACATAAATTTATGTGTATGCGTTTCCTTGATACAATTCGAAGACCTCCATCAGGCGATTGCCTCAATGGAAATGTCTTTTATTTTATACACACACTTACATATACTAAACATAGACATATATATACTTATGTATACTTATATAGTATGTGTATGTTTTTTTTTTTTTAACTTTTTGCTGGCATTGCTGATGCTCTTCTTTGCCATCATCTGACGGAGTTTTGTATGCAACGTGAAAGTAGGTCTGTAGGTTGTGTATAGCTCGTTGGGTTTTCGCGAATTCATACATTTGTGCAAACGTACATAACTATGAATAAGTAGCTGATGTATGCATGTACATACATATCAATATTATGTATGTATTTAGTATGAAACTATTGATTGGCCAAAATGATTGCCAATTGTCGCAACCAATTCCAGTTGGACTCAACATTTGAGTTTTGGGTTTTTGGATAATTTGGATGTTGTGGATGTTGGGTTTTTGGCTGAGACTTGAACTGTGGCTGCAGCTGAAGCTATATGGCTAAAGCTAATGCTGATCAGTTGGCACTCAGCCTAATGGCTCTGTCTAACTCTGGCCCCAGCATCATTAATAAAAAAAAAAAAACACTCCGACACCGACGATGTTAAAGTGTTTTTGCTGTTGCTTTTATTTAACTTTTAATTACACCTTTGGCATTTTGCATAGAGCCGCATTACCGTAGTCATACACATACGAATGAGTACTCATTTGAGTAATGAATACTCGTAATTGCCAGCGTCTTTTGCTGGTATTTTGTATTTTTGTTTTATATAAGCAAACAGCAAATATAAAACCAATTTAGGCTTTTGCCATCCAAGTTAAAAGCAAACGGCTAAGAGCTAAGAGCAAAGAGCTTAATTTATTGGCCCGTGTTGCAGAGTGAACCATTTATTATTTGTTGTTAAACATTTGAGTGAGTTGACTCGTTTATTTCTATTCTAATAGCCGGCACTTTCATTTCGCCAAATGGCCATACACTTTAGATCAGACAGGAAAGACTTGTTGGCGACTTTGCGAAAATTTAGAGCAGCAATTGCCAATTGCCATGGCCACGAATCGAAACGTGAACAGCAATAACAACCACACTAAAACAACCACTACAACTAAAACAACAACAACAACAACAACAACAAGAATAAGTTTAACTAATACAAGACCAAAACGCCGCTTGTCCCATAACAAAATCGAGTCGCGTCAACAAAACTGCAGGCCATGGAGGCCGCCCATAGCAGCAGCAGCAGCAGTAGCTGAAGTTGTAGTTGTAGTTGTAGTTGTAGTTGTAGTTGGCCTGATAGTGACAGTAAGACTGAAAACGTGTTTATAGCAGTCCCCCCTATAAAACGCAACAACTTTATATTAATAATCATAAAAAAATGTAATTGAATTTTAACAACAGTCAACAGCGAACAGCAAAAGACATTTTTGTATTATTATTATTATTATTTTTTTGTCTTGCTGGTCACATGCGAGTGATGGCCTTTGCTGCATATCGACAAAGAATTTGCAAATACGACTGAGTGTACTCATATTCATTACAACAGATGCACAGCCAAACTGTTCAACTGTTCAACTATTCAATGAGTCAATTTCAATTTGCCTTAATTTAAACTTTAAAAACTTTAAACAACTTTTTGAATAAGACTCCATCTCTTTTGTTGCTTGTTGTTTATAATTTGATATTTGTTATTGTATTTTAAATTAGCACACAAACCATTAGTATTTGGCTCGTTCAAAGTGTCTTTTATTTGTGTGTGTGATTTTATTTTTATATGCATATAGCACTCTCGGTTGTTTGGCTTTTGTTTAAACAAATGAATTCAACAAATACAGCCACATGGCCATAAAAGATCTGTGTTACACGCATCACAAACTCTGTGTTTGGTCTATGCGTCTTTTATATATGTACTATATATGTGGCATTAAGCGCAAAAACTTCCTGTACCCCAACTCCAACGCCAACTCCAAACGCCAATAGCAAAATCCGTAGCAACAACAAGTTTATGACTAACATCAATAGTGGAATGATTCCAGTCATATCCATTTGGTAATCAAGAACGACATAAAAGACACAGAAAAACACAAAACGCAGTCAGCACACAACCCAAATAAACAAATAAAATCTCTAATCAGATCTGGTCTCGTCTCGGCAGGTCAAGATTATGACGTGATTGTTGCTATTGTTTGTATGATTGTTATTGTTGTTGTTGTTGTTGTTGATATGTAAATTTAATGCGAATAATTAACTGGCTGCTAAGTGGTGCCATGCCGGAGAATTGTTTATTTATTACTTTATTATTTCGCCGTAGCTCGCGTGAGTTGCTGCCGCCTCAAGTTCGTTGCCTAACTCTTTTGTTTTGGTTTCTCTAACGTTTCAACTTTTTGTTAATTTTTCTATTTTTTTCCAACGGTTTCTATTTCTCACTAAATATGAACAGCACTGCAACAGTACTGCGATGCGGCTTATCCATACTATGGCACCAAAATCGGCGCCCTGACACGACTGCACCATGGCGTTTCCGGTGATGTCTACGCCGTCGATTCTCGCACGATATTCATCAAGAAGTTCAACTACGATGGCGAGGCACCTGCTGCCTACTTCTATGTGGGCAACACGGCACGTCCCAGTAACGAGGGTGCCGCTCGTCTCAGAGATGAACGTGGTGGCACCGCTTCCCTCACGCGCAGATACCGCAACAAGGACATTACCCTGTCACTCCCAGAGGGCAAGACGCTGCGCGATGTCAAATGGTTCTCGGTGTGGTGCGATGAGTTCGCCGTCAACTTCGGTGATGTAGCCATACCCAGCACCTTGGACTTTCCGCGACCCCAAAAGATTAATGCACTCAGAGGGGTGCATGGTGTTTCCTCCGATAACATTGTCATTGTTGATGCCCAAACGCTGCTAGTGCCAAACTTCAGTTACGATGGCGAGGCACCTGGTGAGTAGTTACTAATCGAATCGAAGGGCAGCAATGGTAGCCTCTCTTTTGCCTTTTACAGACGCCAAATTTTGGGTGGGTCGTGGCCAGCGCCCCACACCTGAGGGTCTGCGCATACCCGACGAGAACGGCAAAGAGAATCCGTTGCGTCGCTACGATCGGAAGACCATTGTGCTCACACTGCCAGAGGATCTGACCATCTTTGATATTGGACACTTTGGTGTATGGTGCGAGGCATTCACCGTTGACTTTGGTCATGTGCGATTGCCAGAGGGTCTAAATGTGCCGCCCTCGCTGAAAATGCTGGGCATTAGTCCACAGGTAAAGAAGCCGTTAAATGTAATCCTAAGCGAGCTGCAGTCCTGATAACCATAGGCGCTTGCCAATACATTTGATATGTGTATGAGGAATATTAATATATATCTTTATATTTTTATATATGGTATATATGGTATATGTAATTAATCTATTGAAATTATATTATGCAAATTCATATTTATTTTGTACGCAACAAACATTATTTATCGCTTCGTGTTGCTTTGAAATTATTAGACTGTAAGTGTGTGCATTTCTTTTTTTTATTTTTTATATATTGCATTGATTAATTTAAAACAGATTTGTCTTATGTTTTTGTTTCTGTTTCTGTTTCTGTTACTGTTTCTGTTTCTGTTGCTTTAAACAGTTTAAAATATATGTGCAGCACATTTTTATATACAAAACTTTAACAATTCTGTGTCTCGTGTCTTTTG
Source organism: Sphaerogastrella javana (assembly GCA_037040025.1). Lineage (NCBI taxonomy): Eukaryota > Metazoa > Arthropoda > Insecta > Diptera > Drosophilidae > Sphaerogastrella > Sphaerogastrella javana. Next base: position 8,010 of record JBANCZ010001564.1, on the reverse strand, counting down.
TTTGAATTTAAAAAACTTTTGCTTTTGCTTTTAGTATTGACAGACTATACAAAATGAAATGTGTGCAAGAGAAAAAAGAAATTGATCTCTTTTTTTTTGGGTTAGCCCAGTTTCCCAACAGTCCCAGTCCCAAAATCCTAATGATACATAAAAACACTTCAAACTCACACTGTTACACACGAACATGAAACATATAATATACTATATACAATACCCCTGCGCCAATACCTGTGTCATACTAACTAAACTCTCGTTTACTCTCTATCTCTTTCTCTCTCTCTCTCTTTCTCTCTATCTATCTATCTCTATTTTTCCTATCGCAAGTCCTTGTTCAAAAAACATTTTCATTTTGTATATGCTTCATGAAGAATTTATCAAATTATGACATTCTTGTTTATAAAAAAGCAAAATTTTTGAATTCCAAAAACAAAAGATGAGCAAATCTATTTTGATACACTAAATTTGACTTTGGCAAGCGCGAATGACTAATTCCAATAAATCCAATTCCAAATCTAATCCCATGCCCATCCCAAAACATACCTCTATATCATACCACGTCCATACGTTCATCCTTCATACCATCCCAAAAATAAAAACCCAAACATGCACACTGATTTCATCTTGTTCCTATCTAAAGTACAAAAGCCCACGTAATTCTCTTACAGTCCAAGCTCAACTGCGAGGTGCTCTATGATGATCTGGCCTTTGAGGTGCGCTGGGCAGTGGCCGGTGAGAGCATCGTTGTGCAATTGGTCGCCAAACTGGGTAAGTTGTGTTTGCGATTGTGAATGTGATTGTGATTGTGATTGCATATGTGCCGATGTGGTTGTGGTTTTTCCTGATTTCGTTTGGTGTATTTTGTTGTTGTCGTTTTCATGCGGAAACGTTTTATTTTTATCGAACTTGACACCCAGCGAAATCAATTTAATCGCTAGAGCCAATAATTTGCCACAAATTGCCGAAAAGTGGTTAAATCAAAGCATAAAACAAAGTGACAGGTAAATTAAGATTGATTGGCAAGTTCGCCACTTTGTCTGCGAGGCTCTACTGCTACTACCGATACTGCTACAACTTCAGCTGCGTTGTTAAACCCCTTTGATTCTATTAGACATGACTGGATGGTATAAAAACTTAATCTTTTTCGAAAGTCTATGCTAATCAATCTTACGAGTGATTCCCATTGGTTCTTTTAACACGTCAAACATTAAAACATGTATTTATTTTCAAAAGTCAAGTTCAAAATCTAGATAAACAGAAGACAGGAATCACACTCATTAATTAATATAAATTAATTATAATTGATATTTAACTTAGAGACAAATTTAACGGATGATTATTGCCGAATGTTCTCAAATTAGAAAGTATATTTGAAGATTCTGTCATAATAGTTTAGGATGTTATTGTAGATAATATAATAATAATCAAACGACTAATTAAATATTAGGTTGACGATTATTGAATTGAATTACTGAATAGTTAAAACTTTGATTGCATTTAAAATAACGGTTGATTAAACTCAGTGTATTTTTTCACTTGTTTTAACAAAGAAAGATCTTTATATTTTGATTCGCTCAAAATATCATGTCATTCATTTTGTATTTAAAGTAATAAAATTTTCATTGCATTTAAAAACTCTGATGTTCAGACATGTCCTTTCGAACAACCCCATCTGTCAGAACCAGAATAATGAGATACATTGCATCAAGTGTGGAAATGTGTAGATGTGTCTTTGTTCGATTTATGATGCTTTGACATTTCATCGAGTACAGTTAATAAAGGAGCCACACTAACAAAACAAACAATCAAACGAACACACACAACCGTGTACACTCACTCTAGCACACCCAATGCAGACAACAACACCGAAGACAGCGAGATGGAAAAAAATCCAGTTAGCAGCCAAATTGACCGATCAGCGGCAGCATCAGCATCAGCATCAGCATCGTTAGTAGAATAACAAGTTGCAAAATATGACGACTGGTTTATTGCGCAACCAACGCACGGGGGGCAATTAATGGCCATGGCTATATGGTAGATGATGCTTTTGCTAAGGTTGATAGTCAATGGTCGATGGTTGATGGTCGGATTCATCTGCATTGAGTGCTCAGCATTCTGAAATCTTGGAACATGGCTAACTAGGCGAGCATTTTACTATGGGACTAACACGCGATGAACGCTACTTGTCTTGTGATGTTTGTGTGTGTGTCTGCGTATTTCTATGATTTTCTATGGTGTGCGTATGTGTGTAAGTTTGTCGCTACGAGGGCAATTCGGAACCGCTAAGAATGCCAACAGGAATTTTTCCCCTGGAAGCTTGCAACCGGTTGGGCTAGCTAAACAATTTAAGTGGAGCATGTGGAGCATGTCTCTTGGCCTACAGAAATGGGGCTAGCAACTTTCGTTGATTGTCGAGCCAATGTATTTTTTTTGGAATTTCCTGCGAATGCCACTCCCTATTCTTCCGATTATTTTGATACTCCACAGAACCCAATAATTACATGTCCTTTGGCATCTCACCGAACAAGAACATTAGCCAGATGATTGGTGCCGATGCTGCAGTGGCCTGGGTTGATCCTGAGACTGGTAATGGCTTTGCACAGGATTACCACCTAGAAGGTAAGGCACAGTGCTCAGGTGGCCGTGGTGCCTGCCCAGATGTCAAGATACAACAGAATACCAACTCCATACGCCTACTCAATGCTGCTATGGTCAATGGCTACTCAATTGTGACCTATCAACGTTCTCTGGCTGCCACGGATCGTCTTGATTTACCCATCTCCATTAGCGATGCTGAATCCATTGTGTGGGCAATTGGTCCACTTAATGATTACAAGGAGGTCTCCTTCCATACCTACTACAACAAGCACTTGCATCAAATTGAGTTTGGTCGCCAGCCCAAATGGAATTGTCCACTACCAGAAGGTGCTAAACCGGGCAGCAATTCAGCCGAACAGGAGGAGGAAGTCACACCAGTCAGTTCAACTGGTGGTGCCGGTTATCCACCTGCAGGTCGGCCAAATATTGAACCCGATGAGGAATTTTATGACAATCGCGCCCAAGCCCTACAACGTACAACGCCACAGGCTCCACAAAGACGTCAGGAATCTGCGCTCTCCACTCAACGGCGACCCGTTCCAACCCCCAAACCTGCTAACAGTAATGGAGCCTGGGATATACCGGCCATTCAATGTCATGAGCCTGAAGATGGCGTCTTCTATGCCCAAATGGGACCTACTGGAGGCAAGCATGGCTATCCTGCAATCACTGGTACGAATAATATTAATCACTGTTATCTTGGTAGCTTTTTTATGTCAACTTTTATGTTGCCTGTGTAGGACACGTGGGCTGGGGCATCTCTTGGTATATTAATGGTTTGCTCATTCCCGAACTGCATGTGGTAAGAGGTAAAACCTATACATTTGTTGTGGAGGGTGGCAACAACCCCGATATTCCCGCCAAATATCACCCGTTCTACATAAGCGACGATCCCGTGGGTGGCTATGAACACAAACGAGAGGAGGAAAAGAAGGTAATTATAGATATAATATGAACTCAAACTGCAATTTCATTAGTAATTATTTGCTTTATCCAACAATATAGGCTGTGCGCATATTTGCCGGGGTGCATAGATCCCGATCCGGCCAGGTGACACCCACAGGTGTGGGTCGTTTGTGTAATTGGACACCCGATGTTGAGGGACCACCAGCGGATGATTACCAATCTTTTGGAGCGTATCAGCGCACTTTAACGCTGAAGTGTGACGCCGGAGAGCCGGGCGTTATCACCTGGAAACCGGATAGGAATACACCAGACACTGTTTACTATCATTGCTTCACACATCGTTATCTGGGCTGGAAGATCCACGTGCATGATACGTGCGACGGCGTTGGAGATGGTATTGGCGCTGCCTCAGATCGGCACGAGATACGAGAACCCGCACCGGTGCGAGAAGACTATGCTGCCGAATCATCGATACGCCACGAAACCAAGGTCAGCCCCAACGATAATTTTTTATTGAAGCACCAAACCGATTTGATTAAGAATCACAATATGAATGGAACACCGCCTAAACTGAGTTTTGAAATAACAAAATCTTCGGAAATAACCAAACTGATTTCAGATGGGATCCGCGCTGCTGAGGCTCTCGAGGAGAGCTTACTAAGGAACCAGTCGATTCTAGCTGCTCCACCGACTCACGTAAACGATAACACCGATCATAGTAATGGTAACAGCAACAACAACATCAAGAACAAGAACAACAGCAACGTTAATGGCAACGGCAACAATATCGGCTCTCGTATACCATCCAAACCCATGCTGGCTACAGCCAGACCCGAGATTTTACATGGCGAAACTCATACTATAAAATCATCATCATCATTATCATCTTCATCTAGTTTACCGGTTCATACGAAACTTCCAGTTTACGCTGCACCACAATCACCACAATCGCCACCTGTCATTATTAACTCACATTTGCATCAGCGTTTGCAAAATCCGCATTTGCACCATGCACCACATTTTCCACACTCTCATGCACACATACCACATCAACAACAGCACCAACATCAACAACTGCATCATGCTCACATCGCACTACATCACCATAATCTAACCAGTAATCTTCCAGCTCTGGCACAGAAGACTATTAGCCTCTCCGAATATCTAAGACCACCGCAGAATGCCCCGCTCTTTCATCCCGTCAAGCTACCCGGACGTCGACCATATCCAGGACCTATTAAAAAAGTGCCCGCCTCTAGGCCAGTGCTGCCACAGCAACATCCTATACCAGGTGCAATATTACCGCAATCGTCATTAATTGTCAATCACTATAGAAAACCGGTGCCCAGTCTGTTGAAGCCGTTCCTCAAGGAGAAACATTTTCCAATACAACCCATAGCTGCATCAGTACTACTATTAGGCCAACCCACTGAGCTCAATGGCCTAGGACAGCGAAAGACAGATGGCGCCAAGGCTAAACCAAAACCTGCAATGCCACCACCTGTACCCTACACAGATCTGGAACCCCAAGCATCCCTTAAGAATACTGCGCTCTTCAATACAAATGCCAAAGCAGAGCAGAAACCAGTTCTCAGCAGCACAACCACTACGATTAGGCCACCTATCAAACGACCACTCTTGGATGAGCCATCACCACAACAGATAGCTAGCATGCGGCCGGCAGTTAATCAAGGATTTAAGCCTGATTCTGTCGTAGTAGAGAGTGGTTTTCGTCCGATACTGCGCACCGATGGCAACGGCGTCCAACTACCACCTGAGCTAATAGAAAAAGTGGCTCAGGTAGCACATAGACGCGAGGATCCCGGCACTGAAATCGATGAGGTCATGGAAACAGACACACTCTTTCTGACAGCGCATCAAGGAGGCAGCGAAACTCAAAGCTTTGAGCCCATGTTCATACCTTCTCCACTGGATAGCACCAATGCAACGAAAGTCAGTTCGAAAGATGATGTGAACGTGGTAGCCACTGCATCAGCTCTAAAGCTGCCCTTAGCTGCTATAAAGCACACTCTACCGGCAGCAGCTGAATTGCGTAAACCGTCTCTGGAGGAATTGTTTCGAGACAGAGTAGATGAGGAACAGCCCTCAGAGGAAAAGGACAAAGAGGAACGACAAACTGCCACCAATGCACCAGTTGCGGGTGTAAGAGTGGAAAACTCGGTCGAAAAGCAAGGGTCGGATGAGAGAGATATGGACTACGATGATCTAGCCAATCTATTCGCATCTGAGGAAGTGAATCAGCAGTCGCATACCGATACTATAGATACGGAAGATGAGGATGGTGGGGTAGCTGAAGCAGCTGAACGCATAGATACCTACTATTTGCCGCCTGATAATCGTAAAGTTCCTCATGCCAGCCTGCCGAGTGGTGCTCTCTACACCTTTGATGGCAAGTCCGTGGTGGATAGCACTTTGGTGCTGCCACCCAAGCTGGATGCCCGTGACAATTCACACGCACGTCAGCCGCATTATGGACTCTCACCATTAGAGAAGCTGATACGCACCACTCCACAGTTTGGCGTCTATCGCGGTGAGCTTCCAGAGGATTTACTATCGACCCAACAGCCATCGGTGCAGTCAGTGACGGACTATACGCAGCCGGCAACCTTTAGTGCCCGTAGCACATCCGCGCATCCTGGTACCGAGAACACACTTAATTTGAATGCACTTACATCAACATTGCAGACTTCACCATCCACATTGTCACTGCGTCCCATTTCGACCAAACTGCACTTGCTCCAGTCGAACATCGGCACTAACGGCACGTAGACGATTGGGCAAAAAATCGAACGGAGTGCAATAGTTAGATTCATTGATTAGATAAGCATTTACAACTGTGAGAAGTTGCTAATTGAATTTGTACTCATTACATACATACATTAAACATAATTACATACATTCACATATGCATACATAAATACGTAACCCCTTATTAGGTGTAGACAAGTTTATATTTTACTGAGTTTAAATAATAAATACGATGCTCTAATTTTAATCGAACAATTTTACAAACGCAATTAGCTAAGCTAAACCCTTATGTTTAAAATCCATTTTAGTCGTTGTCTATGAATTAAATCAAATAAATATACAAAATGCGTATTCAAGTTATTTAAACTTCATTCAAAATCATTTCGTTTGGGCGCTAAAATTTATCGATAAACCTCCACATTTGATGATAGCAGAATATATTACAGAGAGCTGTTAACGGATTTGATCACTCTACATCGTACAAAGCTTAACGTACACTGCGCCGAATTTTATTAACTCCGCCGTCAACATGATCAATAGATTTTAAATGTTTTCCTAAACTAAGCTAAATCTATGCTATTTTTTTTTTAACATAATTAATAATAGAGTTAAGCGCGTATAAAATGCACAGTATTTGATTAGCATCCCATTAGCATGTTCACTTGATTTTTGTAAAAATAAAACTTTTTCCTCTCCGTAGATGAAATCTCCTATGGAAGCTCCGTTACATTTTTGCTCCTCCGCCAAACAGTTCTACTCCACACTGTTAATACCATACGGAAACATTAGGCTTTCGTTGGGCAGCTTCAACTGCTTAACATTCATGGCACTTTCAATATTTGGTCACACATAAACTTGCTGTTAGCTAGAGTGCGGCCGTTCGTAATAGTTTACTAAAAATTAAGTTCATTTAAACGCCGATTTAAAAGCAATGGGTCTGAAAGGCTGCGAAGTGCAATTGGACAATCCCTGGAATACATACTATGCCGGACAAACCGTCAATGGCCAGGTTAAAATAACATTTGACGCACCTAAAAAAGTTCGAGGTAAAACTTGAGTTTAATTATGCATAAATGTGGATATATGTATATATATATTGTATGATAAATACGTAAAACAGAGCCCGTATTACTCATAGCAATGACGGCATCGGAATCTAATGATTTTATATATATATATACTATACATTTTTATTTCTATGAATATAACAGATTCCCAGCACAGCTGCTTTACCGTTTGCACAGCAACAATAATAAAAACAACAACAATTAACACCGCTCTGATTCTCCATCTATGTTCTCCTTCACTCGGTAAATGCCGGTGCCGTTAAACGTAGGTGGAGAGTCTTTATATTGGTATCCTAAACGATGTAAAAATGTATTGAACGATTGCAACCTGTGCTCAATCGTACATGAATTCAATGAAATTCATACTTAATTGAGGTCAATCCATTGCTATGCAACGATGGAACGATGCTGTTCGCGATGATGTCATCGCTTTGCCAGCTACAACAACAGAGAGAATGATAGACAGAGAGCGAGAATTAAACATTCTTCGCACTTTATTCTTATTTATAGCTTTAGCACGACATTCTCTACACGTTCGTTGTACGTTATTGTCGTTGTAGTTGTTGTTATTAGACCCTGTGTTTAAAAAACACAATAGGGTCTATTAACTTTGTGCAAGTCGATTTGTGTGTAACAGGCAGAAGGAGGCGTGCCACACCCCATAAAGTATATA
>JBANCZ010001563.1:0-20697 GCA_037040025.1 Sphaerogastrella javana | reverse complement strand
TCCTTCTGCCTCTTATTTGATAAAAACGTATAGGTGTATATATTCTCGAAGGGGACGAGCAGCCGCGTCGATTTGAGACATCCCCGCCCCCCGGAGGCGCCAGAATCGCCAAAATTGACTAACAGAGCGCTGTTATGTTAATGTTAACAGCGTGTTAGCCTTAAATGGCCACTTGCTGCTGCTGCTGCTGCTGCTTCGGGGCAGCAAAAGCACAAAGCGAATTAAAATATTTATGCAAATGAAATCCGCAATTACAGTTAAAGGCACAAACACACAACAACAACAACAATAACAACAACAACAACAGCAACAACAGCAGCAGTAACAGCAACAACAAGGACAAGTGGAAAAGCAAAGTGAAAAACATAAATTGTTGATATTTATGTCTAAAATGCAGGCGCTGATCAACTTTTAATGAGTTCGCAGCAGTTTTGGTCTTGTTTTTGTTGTTGTTTCCCTCTCTTTCTCTTTCTCTCTCTCTTTCAGTTTCTCTTTCTCTCTTTCTCAATCTGTTGTTGTTGTTTGTTTTATCACTGTTTGCGTTTTCCTGCTTTTTTTGCCGCATTTTTCTTTTGCTTTTACACAAAATTTAATTTGCGCCCGAGTCCATTTTTGTATTTAATGGCTGCTGCTGCTGCTGTCAATGGCCTGTGTGGGCGGCATGCCACGCCCATTCGAAGGGGCGGGAGCGGTGGTTAGGTGGCACTGGCCACTGGAGTAAACTTTATGCTCTGTGTGTGTGAATGCGGTTTGAAAATTATTTTGTAATATAACAAGCGATGCGACCAGCTGGAAACATTCCATAACTCACAGCGAGAAGGAGAGAAGGAGATAGAGAGAGAGAGAGAACGATTGAGTGTTTGCGTGCGTGTGTGTAAATTGCGCCCTTATGTCATTAGTGGGCGTGGCAGGTGGCAAACTTGCCACGCAGGTAATAATCGGATGTAACTAATTGAATAAAGCGACGCAAAGCACAACACAGACGCACACAAAGCCAAAGAGACACAGAGAGAGAGAGAGAGAGAGAGAGAAAGAGAGAGAGAGAGAGAGAGAGACTGACAGGCGGATGGACAGACAGCGCATTAGCCAAATCCGTCGAGTGGCTGTGCCACAGCGCAGCAGAGTTTTGCTGCTTTGATGCCCCAGATGCGTTTAGTCCGCCATGTCCTGTGGGATTTGCAGCGTGTGTCCTCTGCGTGTTGCATGCCACATGCGCTGAATGTGTGTGTGTGTGCGTGTACGTGTGTGCATACCTGGTGCATTGCCCTGGCCAACAGGATATTGCTTAATGGGCGACACTATTTAAAATTTCATTTCATTTCAAGCTGCATGCAGCTTAAATGAAGCTCAACTGAACTAGAAATTGAAACTGAAGCTGAACTAAAGCTGAAGTACTATATTACAATATAGTAAACTTGAAGCATATCTTGAACTATGTACTTTTTGATTAAAAAGTTCCTTTAAAACGAAGGGAAGCTTTAATAACACAAAAGCTTTATTCAAGCTTTAAGCTATGCTTCAAATTGAATTTAGTCGAGCATACTTCAATTTGCCACAAATTTTGCCTTGATTTAATTATTGTTAAGTTGATGTAGTTTCGGCTTTAAGTTCTTGCTAGCTATGCTATAATTCTAGCTGGAAATGTCTAGCCGCAATACCGCTAAAACACACATCTATCGTACGGACTATTAATGCTCTAATTTGAGGTGTCACTTACAGTCCACAACATTTTGCGGCCAATTATGGCTCTAATGCTGTGATTTGTTTGAGCCAAACGCAATGAAATGAAACTTCCTGTTGCCAAGTCAACAAACAACAACAACAACAACAAACAACAACAAACAACAACAAACAACAACAACAATAACGAACAACAACAAGAACAGCAAGATCGAGTCATGCGGGAAAATCGCCTTAAAGTCTATAAAGAAATCTTGGCCAATCATTCAAGTTAACAATTAACCAGCAAATGTCAATCAACAAATCAATCAGACGATGAGACAGAGAGGAAGACAGAAAGAGAAACTAAGAGACCAAGAAGAAGAGCAACAGCGGTAGAAGAGAGTGATTGAGAGAGACAGGGTAGGGGAGCAGTGGTAAGGGTATTAACTGCTTTGGGTATTAGGCGCTAGACTAGAGCCTACATCACGCAGCAGCAGCTGTGGCTCTGCTTGTTGTTGTTGCTGTTGCTGTTGCTGTTGCTGTTGGTGTTGTTGTTAGTATTACTGTTGTTGCCACAGTTGTAGCTATTGTTGTTGTTGTTGTTGTTGCTGTTGTTGTTTGTTGTTTGTTGTTACTCATGTCATTAATCATTGGTCGCAGCTCGAGTAAAAAGCAGGCGCAACTGGCGGCATTTGCAATTAGACATGGAAGGCGACACTTTTAGGTCAAAGTGTGTTACCTTATCTAAAGAAAGACAGAGAGGGAAATAGAGAGGGAGAGATAGAGAGCAAGAGAGAGAGCAAGAGAGAGAGCAAGAGCGTGGGCAAGAGCAACAGAATGAAAGAGGTAGAGTAAGAGCAATGTTTACTTGCTTTACATTTGGACTGTGACTACTGTATGTGAAAGTGTGTGTGTGTATCTGTGTATGTGTATATGTATGTGTGTGTATTTGAGTCTATATCTGTGTGTGTGTATGTGTGTATCCGCGCTTTGTTTTGCCTACGTGATTTGCTAAAAGAGCGCAGGATTAGGCTCATTAGAGGCAAACGCAAGGCGGAAGGAAAATACAAAGGCAAAAGGGAAACAGAAGAAGGGTAGGGAAAGGGTAGAGGGCAAAGAGAAAAGCTGATCAAATAAGTCACAAAAAAAATATAAAAAAAAAAAAACAACAAAGCAAAACGAAGGAAAATGCGACAGGTAATGAAAATAAACGAGATGTGAGACAAATTCCAAATGAAGCAAACGTAATGGAAATGAGCCTAAGCCACGCAGATTTCAGTAGGTCTGAATCATGATTCAGATACCGTTGAATGTATTCATTTGTATATAAAGCTCAAATACACATGAATTTGATTAGTATTACAACTAATTCTATACACAAAAAAGAAATTTACGATACAACGAGTCTAAGTTTAAGTTGATTTTAAGTATTTCATTGATATTGTTTTATGTGTTAAGGTTAGGTTCTCTTGAGGTTAGATTTAAGCTTTTAAAGTTATTTTAAAGCTGTGATTAACTCTGTTTTAGACCATGCTTTAGGTTGAGCTTAAAGCCCGATGTCAGTGCAATAGAACCCATAATGAACTAAGAGTCTATAGGCTAAGCTAAACTACTATAACAAAAATCCAATCAAGTGCAACTAAGTAGAACATTAAGGGTTTTAGGCTTTAGGGTTTTACGGCCAAAAGTTTTACGGCTGACTAGCTTGACTTTTAATTAGGTTTTTCGTCATACGACAGATGGAGACAGAGAGAGAGAGCTTCCATAGAGAAGAAGAGTGAAAAGAGATAGGGCGAGTGAGAGAGAAAGTGAGAGAGTCATGTAAACATTGAGATTAACTAGCCAGAGCCCAAAAATAGCTGAACGAATTTAACGCATCACAGAGCAACTGATAGAGGGGGACTAAGAGGAGGAGAGGGACAAAGGGAACTAAGGGTAAAAGGGAGAGCTTTTACACGTTGGATCAACTTTATGGGATTTATTTGTGCCTTCGAATTTAATTTTTTTCATTCTTTTTTTGTCGTTTGTCGTTTGTGATATAAATTTGGCATTTTTTAATAAAAAATTCTCAGTTGTCGCAGCGCATGAAATATGCAAGAGCTGACAGGGCTCCAGGGGGACAAAGCAGTTTAAAAAGAGAGGCAGAGAGAGAGCAAATGATGGCAAAGGAAGCAGACAGCGACAGGGGACTGTAGGCAGCGTGCGGCACTTGCAACATCAGCTTGCAACAACAACTGCAAAAAGTGACAACTGACAAAGCAACAGCCGATGCGATATCTGCCACCAGTTGTTGCAAGTTGTTGCCAGTTGCTGCCAGTTAACGTGGCATAACATATTGTGCATACAACAATTTTATACCAATTTCTCTTTGGTACCGTCCCTACTGTTTGCATATTTTCATATTTATCTCATTTTGCTGTTGCTTTTTTCGCGTTGACAATTTTGGTTTTATTTTTTTTTAATGAAGTTTCCATTTTTGCGTGCAAAAAGTGTCAAATTAATATAATCAGAACATGACAGCTACCGGCAGGCCCAGCTGCCACGCCCACAGGGCCCACTCATTTAAACGCCCACTTTTGGAGTGCCAGGAGTCTTTTGATATTTTAAGTTTTCATTATTCGTTTCAATTTTTTGCGATTTTTTAAGTTCATTTCATTAGCGCGAATTCTTTTTTTTCTTCTTCTTTTTTGCGCATTTCTTGCGCTTCATTAAAGCGACAAATCCGATTAGGACGCCAAAGAGTCCCTGTACACCATATATATAGCTTGTAGTATATATGGTATTCAACTCGAAATCGAAATCCCCCAAAATGAAATCGAATGTGAGCCGCGACATGAACATTAGGCGGCCAGCGACTAAGCATTCAATGTCAACCTTCAGCCTCAGATTCAGCCTCATCCATAGCATCAACCTCAGCCGCTGAATCCGAATTTCAGCTTCAATTTGAACTTGTGTTTCATTTGAAGCGGTTCAGTCGCAGGCAACCGACAGCAAAGAGAGATTTAGCTAAATTTTTCAAGTAAATTATGGTAGACCAAACTAATATTGATTTGAATACGTTTGAGATTGTTATAGAGTTTTCTGTATATTACAGAATCCTGAGAAAATTTAGAGATATAAGGATTGTGTTGAAATTTCAAGCTCAAGTTGAAATAACCATCATATTGAAAGGATTATTAATCAATACAAATCTATATATGTTTGTGATAGTTAAGAATTCTTAAAAAATTCATGATATCATAAGAAGTAAGTTTATTGATGGCAACTATCGATGTATTCCAACTCTCTTTTTACCTACAATATGCATTATATTCTACTCTACCTTATTACACCCCATTTGCACTGCTTGCAGGGCATAATAAACTTGTCCCAGTTCAAGAAATGTTTAGCTTTTTTTGAGCAGAAATAGACTTGAGTCTGAGCCTGAGACTGGGACTGAGACTGAGACTGAGACTGAGACTGAGACTCAGCTGAGTTCCATATTGAGTCTGAGGCCAAGTGTGAACCCTACTCAAGCTCAAAGCACCAAACAACAGAAAAAGGTTTAAGTTTAGTCTCTTCTTTCCTCTTCATCTCCCTATATACATCTTCTCTTTCTCTGTATTCTCTTTCCATCTCGCTCTATTGTCAGCTGCACAACGGAAATTTGAGATTTATGAATTCCCAGAATAATTTTTGTTACGCTGCTACACAAACAAAAAAACAAAACAAAACCAAAAGCAAAAAAGTTAAAAATAAAAAATTAAAACGAAATTAAATTTGTTTTTACTTATTTATTTGCAGAAGAGTTTTAAAAAATGAGCTAATTAATTTGGATTTAAATGTCAGGCAAAATTAAAGGATAAAACATTGAAGATATTACAGCAAAGGATTGAGATGGACTGCGAGGGAGAGGAAGTAAGGGAGAAAGAATAAAAAGAGACAGAGAGAGAGAGAGAGAGAGAGGGAGAGAGAGTGGAAGATAGTAAGGAGAGTGACGGATGGAAAGACAATAAGAAAAGAGAGAGAGAGACATTGGAAGAAAGAAAGAGAAGAAAAGGTATAGCATTACATATCATTAAATTCATCTCTTATCATAGCTTTTGCCTTTGGTTTCTCTACTAGGGTTGCTCTTGTGTATGTGGTTGCTGCTGCTACTGGTGCTGTTGCCACTTGATTGTTGCACTATTAGCCGCATGTTGACGCGCCCCAACCGCAGCTTGCCACAACAACTTGCCACATTGTGTAAGCTCAAGCTGAAGCAATTATTTGGATATAGCCAAAAATTTAGCTATAAAATGCAAGCTAAACAAGCATGTGGCATGCTACAAACAGCGGCGGCAGCAGCAGCAACAGCAGGTACAATAAGGCTGCACACCTGGTGAAGGCGGTGCAGCCCCTTGCCACGCCCACGCACCATTTGCGGCCCTAGAAATTGCTTCCTCATTGGCCACCAATTAAAACTAATGAAAACTTGTGCAACTTGAACAAAAAACATTGAGCTAAAGAGAGCGAAAGAGAGAGCAAAAGAGAAAGAGAGAGAGAGAGAGAGAGAGAGAAATATTGACTATGCTGTGGCAGAGCTTTGAGCTTTAGATTATAGCCCCCAACAACGGTAATTATGCAAATTGCAAATGGAGCAGTAGCAAGTCAACTGCCCAAGCAACATACAGAGAAAGAGAGAGAGAGAGACAAAGAGAGAGAGAGAGAAAGAGAGAGAGAGAGACAAAGAGAGAGAGGGGGAACACGAAAGAGAAAGAGAGAGAGAGTGGTTTCTATAGGCAATTTGCGTGCTGCAAACCACAAACTGCAAGTGTTGCCACTAGGAAATCGAATTAGCGCGCCACGTTGCACAGTTTGAACAGTTTTCAGGCCAGTTCCAGGCACTTGCAACTTGCAACTAGCTGTACGTGCAACCTACAATGTGCAACGTGCAACTGGACACGAGGCAACAATCGCTCTGCTCTTCTGCTTCTACCGCTGCCTCTGCTGCTGCTCTGCTTCTATTGTTGCCACACGCAGCGGCAACAGCACTCGATTATGAGTTGTGAAGTGGCCACAAGAATGCCAAAAGCAAAAGCTATGCCTATAGTCATAGATGATAGACTATTACATACCCTCTAAACACTTAAAGCCACAAAGAGCTGCCAATAAGCAAAGCCATAGCTACATTTGCCTATACCCTGTGTATAAACTGTGGATTTCTCTACTCTATGTTTGTATACCCTGTAAATACTTATCTTGTTTAGTAGACATTTGTCCATAAAGCTTATGCTCCCTGCGGTGTATGAAAAGAGCAAAACTCCAGTTCAATTAGTTTTTGTTTTCTTTTGACTTCTTTTTTTTGCACAAATCGATTGGTTGTGCGGCAAGAAGTAAGACAGAGGGGAGGAGGCTGAGGCTAGTGCAGTGGCAACACCTCTAGCTGCTGCTTCAGTGTGTGACTAATTGACATTGACTGCCCCACTCTCTGTCTGTGCCTCACTCTCTCTCTTTCTCTCTCTCTCTCTCTGTGTCCCACTCTCTTTCTCTCTCTCTAACACTCTATGCCCACTGTCTCTCCCTCATTCTGTCCTCTCTGTCTCTCTCACTCTCTCTCCCCCCTCCCCTCTGTGGATCTCTCCGTGCTGCATTTTCTCATTTGGCATTTGGCATTCCTTGCGCTGACTTCGGCGCGCCATAAACTTGAACTCGTTTCGCTGCGTTTTTGCCTCGAACTATAATAAACTATATATGTATGTTTATACGTGAATGTAACTGTGAGTGTGAGTGAGTGTGTGTGTGAGTGTTTGCGCTGCTTGCCACCAGGTTGCAGCCAACTTTTTATGGGCATTGCCACAGCCACAGCTGCTGCTACTGCTGCTGCTGTTGCTGCTGCTGCTGCTGCTGCTGTTGCTGCTGCTGCTGCTGCTGCTGTTGCTGCTGCTGCTGCTGCTGCTTTTGCTGCTGTTGGTGTTGCTGCTGCTGTTTGTGGCCATGTTAAATAGCGGAAATGGTTTTTGACTTACAAAAAAAATAATAAAAATAGAAAAGTATTAGAAATGCAGCTCTTCGCCTGCTTCAAGGTGTTGCAAATGCCTACCTCAACGCTTCATACAAACCACCATGATGTACTCTATCTTCTTCTTCATTTCTCTCTGTCTCTCTCTCCCTTACTCTCTCTCTTTCTCTCTGTCTCTGTCTCGCTGCTCTAGCTCTGCTCGCTGTCAGCTCGTCTAATTGCAAATGGCCATAAAAATCCATGACATTTTTGCCACTTTGGCTGCGTGGCTCCTAATCTTAACTTGCCACAAGTATGAGCATATCGTCTAGTACCCCTTCTCTCATTCTCCCAATCCTATTTCACTCTCTTCCTTTCTCTTTCTCTCTTTATCTATGCAAGACTGAAGCTTTTCTTTTTGCACTCCGAAACTTCTATATACGTATCTGTATCTATAAATATATCTATCTCTAATTTTTTCTCTCTCTTTCCCTCTCTCTCTTTCTCACTCTTTCTTTCTCTATCACTGCTTTCTGTTTTCTGATTGTCTTTCTCTTTAATTTACTGCTGCTCATCTTGCCACACTTGTTGCACTCGCATTTGTTGAATTCTATCGCATGACATGACTTGGCCATCGATACGGCGCTCTCTCTCTCTCTCTGTTTCTCTCTCTGTTTCTCTCTATCTCTCTTTCTTTCTACGCTCCCCCCTAACCCACTGTTAGCTCATTTTTCTTTGTTGTCGCTTAATTGGCATCAAATTGCTTGCATATTTCAAACAGCAGCAGCAGCAACAACAAAAGAGGGAAGCAACATCAGCCAAAAGACACATCAATACAATGGGGCAGCCTCTACTTATTCACTCTCTCTCTCTCTCTATCTCTCCTTTTCCCTCTTCGCTCCCTCTCCCCCTCTCTCTCTCTCTCCCTCTCTCTTCAGTTTGTTTGGGACTGTGGCATATTTCAAAGTCCGAGGCGCGTTAACAAAAATCCTTTGCAACATGTCTGTGCTCCTAATCAAAATTCCAAAAGTCATCGAGGCAGCGTTTCGATTGTGTGTGCCTCCCCCCCTCCCCGCTCTCAGCACCTCTAGCAGTGACCCAAAACACACACACACTGGCTGCCCCTACGCCCCTTAATGAGCTTCAGCTGAAATTCCCGCAGTCTCGAGCTGCTTTTGCTTTTGCTTTTTTGTGAAATGGATTTCTTTAATTTATAATTTATTGATCTTTGCCGCAGGCGCAAGAGCACACGCAACAATGGCTCATTAGCTCGCTGTGTCTAGTTGCAACATGCCACGCCTCCAAAGGCAAACTGTAACATGGACTAACCGCAGCTGACACAGTGATAACAACTTGCTAATTACCACAGCAACTGATAAGAAATGGAGAGCGAAAAAGAGAAGAGTGAAGACGGAGGGAGAGATTGGGCATAAGGGATAGGGTGTGGCACAAGGGGCAGAATGTGTGGCAAGCATTTACCAACGGAAGTAGCAAACGGCGAGCGTAGCGAACGGCAGACGCTGTGGAAAACCAATTTGGTTGCACATCAAACTTGCAACGCCCACTGGACACGCCCCAAAGGAACTACCGAAGCTGCAGCAGAGATAGAGGTGGATGTAGTGGTGGCAGGGGTAGAGGTAGAGAGAGGGCAAGAATCGGGATAATGCAGCGATCCTCAGCTCAAACGAAAGACGCAAACTCAATCTAGACGGCTCAAGCGATCCGCTTAGGCTTTTTGGGGGCAAGGTTGCGTAGCTTTTGCAACTTGCAACATGCAGAAAAAGTGATTAATTTTTGATATTGTTTAAGCGATTACACAGCAGAAAGGGAGAGATAGGGAAAAAGAGAGATAGAGAAAGAGAGAGAGAGCGAGAGAGAGTGAGAGAGAGAGAGGGATCGAGGCAGAGACAAGTGATGTGGCAATAGCAGATCGCGCACATGTGGCAGGTTGCAGGCTGCAGGTTGCAAGGTTGCACGTCTGCAGGTGCCTAAGGCGAAGCAGCACTGAGGCAGACGAAGATAAAGCAAAAGCAAAAGGCAAAATTAAACAAAGGAAAAGAAGCGAGAACAAAAAGAGAGGTAGAGGTAGAGGTAGAGGTAGAGGTAGAGGTAGAGGTAGAGGTAGAGGTAGAGGTAGAGGTAGAGGTAGAGGAAGAGGAAGATACAGACGGTTAGACACTGGCAGAAACAGGATATGAGTTGAGTTGAGTCTTCGTCTCTCCCTGTCTCTATATGCTTCTCTTTCGCTCTTGAGGCTCGCTGTCTGGCAGCTATCAATCAGCTTTTGACATTTTTAACTGGAATTCCATGAAAATTTATTCGATTTTAAATTACAAATGAAGAGAGAGGGAGAGAGAGAGAGAGAGAGTAAAAGGTGAGACAGAGACTGAGAGTGTAGAGGCTCTATAGATCCTGGCAAACTGAATCATTGACTGCAATTTCGAGAATTTACATAAAAATCTTCATTATAAATGTTTAACGAGCGCTGATCTTGCTCTTTATGAGCAGCCAAAGAATCGAAATGACGACGATTCAAATGCGATGCAATGAAATGAAATGAAATGAAAATCAAATCAAAATCAACTAAAAAAAAAAAAACAAACGAAAAACAACAAAACATTAAAAAGCAACAACAATTTAAATGGCAATTTAATGAACTCCTAAGCCACAAAATGAACAGCAACAAAAGGCAAATAAAAAACCCTAAAGACGATGCCTAAAACCCTAAAAACCCAAAGCCAAAAGGCAAAAGCGGAATCACAGACAGACTGAGATCCCGAGCCAATACCCTATACTCTCTATATGTGTGCCATATGCCATGAACTCACATCAAAATTCATTGGTGCTGCCAGAGTGAGAAACTGACAGACAGACAGACAGATAGAGAGAGAGAGAGAGAGAGGGAGGGAGAGGGAGAGATGAGAGAGGGAGGGAGAAAGAAAGAGGTAGGGAGTTGGGGCTTTGGTAGGAACTTCGCGCTGGCATTTTAAGCTGCTTAAAACATCAGTTGATTGTGGCTGATTAATCAGAGTGCGAGCATTTAAGCTGCACTCAGTGCGAAAGAGAACAGTATATAATGCTATACCATTCACTCTCTCTATGTCTCTCTCTTTTTCTCTCTCTCTCTGGCACACACACGTAGAGTGCGTGCTTGGATGAGCTGTGTTTGCGTGCGTCTTTACGGCCAGACATAAAAGTGTCATTTATCAATTTTCGTAGCACCAAAAAAATCTCAGCCACACGCAGGGCACCTTTACTAGCACCCTTTCTTTCACTCTCTCGCTGTGTCTATCCTTCCCTCTTTTGCTTTCGCTATCCGTCTGCTCAGCTGCTAGTTTTTGGCTTAATTGGCCGTCTCTTTTAATGTTGCGACATCAATCAACAGACACTCATTGTCTCAGCTCTCAGCTCTCGACTCTCAGTTGTTTTACAATTCTTCTAGACTCCCTCTCTACTTATTCAAATACAAATCTGCCCCTCTCTCTCTCTCTCTCTCTCTCTCTGTGTATGTTTCTTCTACTATTTTCCTTTTATCGATATCATGAATTTTCTATTAGTTTAAAGCTCAGCTCTAATTGATATAGCTTTCTTCATAGAACCTAGAAAAAATTGAGACGAAGTAGACCAAGATTGCGGTCTCTATTACACTCTGTTCTTTCGCTTTGTTTTGCTATCATACTGCGCTTTTTCACGTATTCGTTTGTTTTCCATTTATTTAAAGCTTATTTGATTAGTAAGGTAGTTAAAAGTGCGCGTAGACCCTATAGAGAGGGCGGCCCATGGTAACCACAATACCATTAGCAGTGCAAATGCATTACTCCCACTGCAATTCCCTTCCCTGTTATACTCAATCTCTTCATCTCTCTTTCACTTTCTTCCTCTGTCCCTCTCTTTCTTACCCCTCTCTTTTTCTATCTCTCTCTCTCTCTCTCTCTCTCTTTCTCTCTCTCTCTTTCTGTTTCTCTCTCGCTCTTTTTTGGTGTACCTCTCTGGTTGACCAAACACGCACTATGTTACAGTTTGAGCGAGGCTACACCAACTAACTGTAAACACACAGCTCCCTTTCTCCCTCTCCCTCTGTCATTCTAGACCTACTCCCCGTACACCCCTCATTTCGACAAGCTTCCCCATGCTGCTGCAGTCGCTTATGTTGTGTCCTAGACAAACGCATCGAATTCGTGTCAATATTTGCATTAATTCTCGTTGCTCTCAGACAGAACCTTGTTAGTTCTTCCTCTCTCTCTCTCCCTCAGTCTAACTCTCTCTCTCTCTCTCTGCCTTTCTCTTTCCCTATCATTCCACTATCTGTCTGTCTCGCCCTCTCTCTTTGTTAGTCCTTCTCCCTAGTTCTCCTTCTCATTGACCATTTGCTTAGGACTCTGGGAGAGGGTTCTGTGACTCCACTCATGTTAGCTATAGAACATATAGAATCTGTATAGATATATATATATATATATGAATGTGTGTACAACTGTATGTGTGTGTCCGTGTGTGTGACTGTGTGTGTGAATTTGCGGTTGCAGTCACGTTCTAGGCACTTAACATGGCCTGCGGTGCCAAATGACTTTTATTAGTAAACTGAAACCGAAGCGAAAAGTTGTCAGTTATCTATCCCCCCCAAATCCACAATGAAAAACTGACCAGAAAAACCATTTATAGTTTTTAACAAACAGCAAAAAGAGAGAGAGGGGGTCTTGAAAAGAGTGGGAGAGCGAGTGAGAGCGAATGAGAGAGAACCATAGATTGGCTGGCATAGCTATAAACTATATGCCTATTGTCTGGTTACTCCGGGGAGGTGTATTGTTTATCTATCACAGCAACTCACAACACTCTCCCTCTCTCTCTCCCGCTCGATCTCTGTCCGTATGGGTGCAAACGTTGGCAAATTTTGGATTCAGCTGCTGCTGATTCTTAACTAAAGCTGTAAACTAAAACAATTTTGTTGATATTTCATTAAACGCTTCATATTTGAGGTATAGAAATTGATATCCTTGGGGGTTTTTATAGGGTATATCCTGCGTTGCATCGATTTTTTGGACACTGCTGATGTTGTGGTCAGGCAAAAGTTTTTACCTTGTTGTGGTCAATGTTTAATGTTTCTCCCCTCTCTCTAACTCTCACTCTCTCTCTGTCCCCCTTTCTCTATTCTTCTTCTGCCTGCTTTTGCTCCATTTAACCCCTTGCTGAACTTTTTAACAACTATTTTTTTGTTGTCTTATTTCAGTTGATATTTTTGTTTTTTCTGTTTTTGCATTTAATTTCGTTGTTTTAATTTATTTCAATTAGCCTAGGAAATTGTGCTGCAAAACAGTTGTGACAGTCGGGAAAATGCCAACCCGCTCTGTGTGCCATTTAACCCTCTCTTGCCCACTGTGTGTATATATCACGCATACGACAAGTTGTCGCTACGCATTGTTGCTGTTGCTGTTGCTGCTGTCGCTTGATTTTATGGCGCGTGACAATTGTCCACAGTTGCCTCAGCAACCGCCCATGCCGAGCCACCACCTCCCTCCCTCCCTCCCTCGGGGCTGCTGCCTTGTTAAACCCCTCGCCTTAGTTTATTGTGCTGCAATTGCATTTAAATTTTGCCAACGCATTTTTTAATTAACGTTTCAACTGGCGACTGGCTTGTGCTCTGCTCTTTTGTCAGTTGTTTGTATTGTTGATTGTTGTGCACCACCATCAACCCCCGCATCCCCTTGCCCAACCTACAACCCATAGAGTCCATAGGGAGCTCACTCGCTTGCCCCTCAAAACAAGCATTTAAAATGCATTGTGCCATTGGCTTTTGTCATTGGCACACGTAAATCCATTGAAGCGTGAATCGAACACGCCGCACAGTGGTACCAATTCATCAATTTCACTCTACAAATCCACATAGTAATTTTATATTAAATATTTGTTTCGATATTGCTCTCTTTGGCCCATTGTTTGTCCTTGTAAACATTGTGGAAATGGAGCTCAGCTCAGTTATGGACTGGCACCTAGCGCTGGCAGTTGCCAGTTGCCATTTCCCATTTGATAGACTCCCTCTACAACCTTGTTACGTCCTCAATTGCCCTCATTCTCCCTTTCACTGCCAGGGTTGCCTTTTGGCAATCCCTTAGCAGCAGCAGCAGCAGCAGCAGCAGCAGAGGCATTTTGAATATTCCAGTGCAGCTGAGCAAAGCATTTTTTGACTGATATGGCCACTGCACCCTGCAACACCCACAACCCCTAGGCAACCCTAGCCACCCTCTCTTTCTACCCCTTCATCCTGTCAGTTTGTGTCAGTGCGCCTGCCATCGCTGCCTTAAACTCGGCTCAACAATTTGTTTATACAGTAATCGAAATGCGGCAGGCAGAGCAGGACATGGGTAAGGGAATCCGAGGGGTGTGGTAGTAATAGTGGTGAAGAGAGAGGGTACAGATAGTGCTGCTGTATGTGGTTATATGCATAGTTGCATAAAATACTTCATATGGAAGCATTTTTCGGGAGAGATTAACACAGAGAACAAGTTAAAGGGGATACAGGAAAAGTAGATAGAGGATAAAGAAAGACAGAGAGAAAGAGACATATAATGAAAGAGCGGGTGATAGATACAAAGAAACCTAGTGATAACAGAATATTTTAAATTGGAAAAGAATTTGGGAACTGATGTTTGATTGATGAAGTAATTTTAAACGATGGAACAAGGTAAATTATAAAGTAAAGAGAAATTAAACTGGATGGGAAAACAACTTGGAGAGTGCAGCAACAAAAAAAATTGTATTGGTTAGACCATTAGAAAGAAAAAGAAGCTAAAGAGTAGGGTATACAGCCTGAGACATGGTTAGAGAAAAGAGCATCTACATATTTGGAGAAGCTATTAGACAAACAGACAAAATGGAAATTAAGGAGAGAGAGAGAGAGAGAGTGAGCAGTTAGAAGAGCGGAAGTTGGGTAGAAGAAGAAACTATATATACCACCGGTATCAGATAATATAGTAAAATGTTGTTACAAATGTGACAAATCAGGGCGAGCGATGCTTAGATTTGAATCAGAAGCAGCTATGACATTAGCCCAAAGCGTGCGTCTTGTTTGCCAAGGCTCATCCGCTTATTCCCTGTCTATTTTTCTCTCTCTCTCTCTCTCTCTCTCTCTCTCTCTCTCTCTCTCTCTCTCTCTCACATTGAGTACAGCTGTCTCTGTCTGGCCACTTGCGCTGTTTAGCTGTCCAAATATTTTGCTGTGAAACATGACGCAAGCAAATCTCGTGTCGGCAGATCAAAAACGCTTTGGCAAAATTTATGTGCAACACAATGGAAAACAACAGCAGCAACAGCAACAATAGCAACAGGAATAACAATAACAGCAACATCAACAAGAAGCAGACATAAACCATTCCGGAGACAAGAGATCTGCAGTAGAACAACCGCAACAACAGCAACAAGATTTGAGTTTGAGTTGAAGGAATGAAAATGAAATGAAATGAAATATTTTATGCTCATAATAATGACACCAACTTCACAGACAAAAGACAGACTGTGTGTGTGTGTGAGAGAGACAAAGAGAGCGAGAGCGAGAGAGAGAGAGAGAGAGAGAGAGAGAGAAAGAGAGAGAGAGAGAGAGAGAAGAGAGCGACAGACTGTGGCTGTGTGGTATAGCAAGCGCCAAAATGTTATAAAATGTATTTGGTGCCTGCCTGTTGTAGCATAGTATGTGATTATGATGAGCCGCTGCCTGACATAGAGCCACACCCCCCCTACGCCCCCTCTGATGGCATGCTCATGGCCCCCATTTACCAAATGTGTGAAGTTTATGAACTACGCAACATCTGGAGGCATTTGTTGTTGTTGTTGTAGCTGTAGATGTTGTTGTTGCTTCATTTTTTTTAGCTACATCAAGAATTGATTCAAGTGCCCCGACGCCAAAGCATCTCATAAAAAAGACATCAATTCTGACTTTGTTTGAAATTTAATAAGCATGAATATGAGACGGTTCTTTACAGTGAACGACGCAAACATGCCCTGTAAATGTACAAGAGTATCTAAGCTCTAGTTAAGGCAAAAAACAGGCAGAGACTGTGGGTAGTACTAGTACTAATTCTAATTCTCGTACTACTATTCACAAATATAAACATTTAGTATTAGTATTTTTTAGTATTTGTATTATTTATTACTGTTTTTTTCTACTATTACTACTACTACTAAAGCTAAACCTATTTTGACCTACATTCAATCTGCTACTTCATGATATACTTCTTCTCCTACTAAATCAAGCATTTATACTTAACTTTTTGTACTATTTCTACCATAAAAACTGTAACAAGTGTTCTACCCTTTACGCTCTCTGTCTCTTTACAGGGTATTTTAATTCCATAAGGCATAAGGCTTTGGCAGAAAGCGCAGAGAGTTGAGTTCATTAACAAATTGATACAACAAAATGCTGTAATTATCGCGTAGAGAAACGAAGGCCAAACAGAAGCAGCAACAAGTGGAGAGAGAGACACAACTACAAAGCAGAGAACAAAAGAGAAAGAGAGAGAGAGGGAGACAGAACAGTGATGCAGGAGCAGAAGCCGGAGGAGGCGCAACAGTAAGTTCCACATAGCTTCAAGCTATTTTCAGCAGCGTTTTCGAGCAATTAAACACTTGAGAGCCCAAGTAGAAGTCCAAGTCGAAGTCGAAGTTGAAGTCGAAGATGTGAAGAGAGGCAGCAGTTCTACACAGAGTTCTGTAGCTGAATATAGCCAGCATTGTTTAGGCCAGTTTCTTGTTTAAGTTGGTATTTAAGCTGTGCGTGTGTGCGATTTAATAGAGTCTGCATTTAAAAGACACCAAAGAAGGTATATTGAGTTTAAAAGAGGCAAAACAGGCGTTGGAAAGGAGCATATAGCCATTGCTAAGCGCTGCCTAGCTCTACTGTCTATATATGCATAGATCTCGAGATCTGTTAAAGCTTGAAAGATCAAATTTGACTACAAACTAAATGAAGTTGCTGTAATATTAGGAATTATTATATCTCATTCGATATGTCTATCCTTACTTGAATAAATTATGAAAGATTCTCAGCTTCTTTTGAGCAGCTTCTACAGTCCGTGGCTTGCGACTGTTCCTTATTTATATACATTTTTGTTACTGTGTTTTTGCATTTTCGCCATTATGATTTATAATTATCGGCGCTGCCCCAAGTAGGCGTGGGCCAGTGACTTGAATTCTCGCTCCTCTCTTACTTTCCTGCTCTCTTTATGCCTGTTGCCGCGCTCAAGTATTGCGTATGTATGCGTTACGCCCACTGTGCCGCACAGTGGGCACTTGAGTGCCTACATCTCTGCCCTGTCAGCTGCAAAAAAAAAACAAAATCCTCAGATACAAATCACAGCGGTCGAAAACTTGAGGCTACCACATTTTCAGTTCGAGTCTTCCCTAGAATTATGAGCGGCACTGTTAGACTGTAAGACCTGTAGGCTGATAAGACGACAACGACGACAAAAAAAAAAGGGAAAACTAGGAAAAACAACATACAACAAAAACAAAATACTTTAAACGAAAACGCTTTAAACAAAAGGCGAGCATCGAGAAAAAAAAGTGTAGAAGAAATCATGTTCTTCTTGGGTTTGCTGTTGAAAGCGCAAACAAATTCTGAGTAAATCAACGACTGGCGCTGTGTGTGCGTGTGTGTGTGTGTGTGTGTTCGTGTGTATGTGTGTGTGTGTGTTTGTTTGCGTGTGTGTTCAAGTGCGTGCCACAGGCAGCTGAGGCAAAGGCAAAGGCAACGCCTGATTAATTTCAACTGATAAGCGCGTCATTTGCCTTTGTTAAGCGCTGTGAAGAATCAGGGAGAGAGAGAGGGAGATAGTGGTAAATAATTAGAGAGAAAGAGAAAGAGAGCGATAACAGGAGAGTGACAGTTCGAGAGAGATAGATAGTTCAATGTTTACTCTGTGTGTAGGCTGTAAAACGTTGCGCAGGCGCAAACATTTACCAGGTCATACGCCCCAGCAAAAAGCAACAACAACTACAACAAAAGCCACAACTACAACAACATGAAGAAGAATAACAACAACAACAACAACAAATGCCGCACACAATTCTTTATCTTTATCTTGTTGTTGTTTTTTTTTTTTTATTGTTTATTGTTGTGCTGATGAAACGTCGCACGTTTCGGGCAACAATTACAAGACACAAAAGAGGCCATCAGCCAGCGCACATCAAGGGGCTAAGGAGGCGGGGGTGAAGGGAGGTAGTTGCAAGCCAAGTGGCTTTAATGGAGCACAGAGTGTGGGAGAGAGACAGACTGCGTGTGAGCGAGAGAGACAGAGAGAGAGAGCCGCAGATAGCGAGCGATAAGCATCGTCGGCTTTTGCTTTTTGCTTTTGTCAACGTCTTGTGCGCTCTCGCCTTTTTTAGTGTGTGGCACGTTCATGTGGCAAATTCGGTGTAAATTTGTCAAAAGGCTACAAGGCAAAAGCAGAGGCACAGATAGAGACAGACATAGAGGTAGAGGGGTAAAAGCAGAACAAGGCGCAGATACAGACCTTTTAAACACTAACTTATGTACTAATCAAGTTGTAGTAGCGCTGTTTGTCCCACAGCCACAGCCATATCTCCTGCCCCTGCCCCTGCCTCTGCCCCTACCACTGTCTTTGTAACATCTACAGCTACTGCCTGATCTGAATCAGTTTAAAGTAGGCTGCCACCGCGAGGAATAAGAGGCATAGGGAGAAAGACAGCAGACAAAGGCAGTAATACAGCTTTAACATTTGTCTGAACAGTAAGGAATTTAAAGTAGCTCAAGATACATAGAATACTTAGCTCATAATATTAACTATATATAGAATTAAATAATAAAAATTAATGCATTCGATTAAATACAGTTTTTAACAGGAAAGATAGAATAGATACTCTGTATCTACGTTAACAGAACTCTAATCAATGCTCGCTGCTTGCTTGTCAACTGTAATGCTTTTGCTGCTGTTAAACATAAATGTTAACAGTTGGCTGTCATGTTAAGTGTATGTTAAACAAATTTGCAAGAGATGCAGCAGCAAAGGCGCCTCTAAGTGTATGTGTATGTGTATAAGGAAACGAGTTGCAGTTGCAGCAGTTTAAAGCTGTATCTGTTCGATCGGAATCAGCAGATTTAGCGCATCTTTTGCAGCTGTGCAGCTCAGTGCAGCATTGTGGCAGGGGCACAGACTGCAGACAATAATTTAGCTGAGTTTGCAACATAAACTGTTGCAGCTATGTTTAAATTATGATCCCGGCAGAAGAGAGAGAGAGAGAGACAAAGAGAAAGAGAGAGAGGGAGAGAGAGATGGAGAGGGATACGGAGAGCGCCTGCAGTTCATTTTGCAATTATAGAACAGAGCAAACGCCTGCCGCATGCCACCAAAAGGCTTCCCCCTCGCCATGTCTAGGCCTCACTCTAGCTGCACCTGCTGTGGCAGCCTGGCCAGTTCAGTGTATGATCGTTGCTGCTGCTGGTGCACCACATAAATTATGAAGAACTTGGAGCTTCTTTAACTGCCACAGCCTCAACTTCAGTTGCCGATGCTGCTGCTGCTGCTGTTGTTTTTGTTGTTGCTGCTGCTGCTGTTGCTACTGCCACTAATTTATGGCTTGTTGCATGCAACGAGTGACTGACGAACTGCAGCAAACTGCTGCCTTGCCCCATCGCCTGGCCACTGACAGACAAGTTATTTGCCTGGCCATTTTTGGGCTTTGGCTCTGACTCTGAATCTGCTTCCTCCTCTGCCGTTGCCTTCCCCTTTTTCTCTGCCTCTGCCGCTGCCCCTGTCGCTGTCTCTGCCTGTGCCACTCCTCTTCCTTTTGTCTTTGGCATTTTCGCTGCCGCAAAAACCAAAATTGGTTGACAACGACTTGGTGGATGACGACGTTGAGGACGTTGGCGCGATAAGCATCTTACAGATACTTTGGGCACGCATTGACGCATTGACGAGCGTGCATCTACAAGATACTTGGCGTGCCTTTGCCTTTCTTTGCGCCGTATCTACAGTTTGTGCAGCGTAATTTGCGCCTGGCCTGCCTGCTCTGCATACGAAATGAAGCACGTTGAACGCACTGCAAAAGATACTTTTGTAGCTGTGGCTGTTTCTAAGTAAAAGATACTTGCTGTACGTTTGCACTCGGTGTTGGCTTTATTTGTAGCTTGCTAATAACATATAGTTGCACATATTTTAGCATAAAGGCATGCGTATCTTAAAGATACTTTTGTATCTTAAAGATACTTTTGTATCTTATATGTTCTTTTGTGTCATTCTTCGCTAAAATGCATCAGGCTACTTTCAAGTTCGACTTACTCTTTCATTTTTTGAATAAGATACTTTTGTATCTTTTAGCGCCCACGCAGACTATTTTAATGTCGGTTGCGCTCAACTGAACCAGGTTTCTTTGTCTAGGAAATCCTTTAATTAAACACAAGCAGCTCAGAAATTGCAATTAAATTAATGATTTAACAACTTTTTGGGCCATATAATTGCATGAGTTGAGATACTTTTGTTGTGCTACTACAGCTACCAGAGATCTATGTATCTTTATATCTACGGCTGCCACTGGCTACTGATGAATGACTGAAGTAATTGTAATTGGTCAGTCGGAGTCGGAGTTAAATCTTTTGGGTCAGGCTTAAAGTCAATAGTTCATTTAATGAACTCAAAATCAAAATATGCAAAGGCGTGCCCAGAGCTCAAGGTATAGATTATCTATACACCGAAAAACCAAAAAAACTGACTTTAAATATATGATAATTAATTCATTATCGATAGAGGCACTTGCTGGGAAAGAGAGAGGTAGACCTGGAGGCGATGGTAATAAAGAGAGTGAGAAAGAGAGAGGGGTAGACAGGCAGACAGAGGTTGCAGTGCAGCACTGACAAGGATTTCACTTGCAATTAAAATGAACAAGACACCAAAATTGCAGTTAAACAGGCTGCTAGCAGGTAAGACACTCTCGGCCAGCAGAGGCTTCAGGTATTCATTGATTAAAAGCTGCCTGTGTGTGTGTGTGTGTGTGTGTGTGTGTGTGTGTGTGTGTGTGTGTGTGTGTGTGTGTGTGCCCACGACATAAGCGAAAACCCTAGTATATACATACAA